>PVKA01036413.1:0-21813 GCA_004027165.1 Ctenomys sociabilis
TGTGCCACACCCAGTCTCAGCATAGGGGGTAGGCGGGGGGGGGGGCAGCATGGCAAGCCTGGAGATCAAACTTGTCCTACAAGTAGGCGCTTTAATCTGCTGAGCTATTTGTTCGGCCAAAATAGGGATATTTAGATCCAACGATTTCTTCCAAAGTTTTGTGCTTGTGAGCCCTTGTGTTGAGCAGCATTTTCTCTCACAGTGAAAATTAAAGCAGCCCTCATATCATTGAATTTCAGTAACTTTACTGAGAAGGATAAGATACAATAGGGATTCTGCTTTAGAAGCTCTAAATACTACATTATATTGTCATAATTTCGTTGCTTTAATTGTTCATTATACTATTGACCTTTCGATGAGCCAAGAAACAGACCTATTCAATTGATATGGCCTCCATGCCTGTGATATGAATAATACTACGTTTAGTAATTTAGTACTTACTAAATTATGTATAAAAGAATGAAAAAATACATGGAAGGGAATTGGACCATGTATGACTTCTGTTTGTCATGTACTATGGTGGACACTGCTCCTAAGGGACTGTGAAGCTTGGCAATGGAAGAGCTGTCCTGTTCTGAATAATTGGGCCAGCAGTAGGTGCTGGGAGCATGGTGGTATCTCTGTGTGGCTTCATGGACAGCTGAGCCCTTAAATAGATACCTTGAACAAGGAATATACTCAGTGACACAGCACCTGCCTGGCAAGACAAGGTCCTGATTCAATAACCGGTACCCAAAAGAAAAAATGTAGGTACCTTGAATGGCATTAGAGTAGGCCTGGAGGGAGAAGGCTTAATGGCCTCAGAGTGAATATATGCAAGGCATACAGGACAGAGCTCCTGGAAATGCTGGGCTGTGGCTGCAGGGGACATGCACACGTGCGTAAAAGGAGCAGGCAGGTAATTCAGGTGTCAGGAAGAAATGATATAAGCATGAAAAGAAATATGTGATTTTTATAGTGGAAATCATGTATAAATGGTTAATTTTCTTCACTACATTAATTTTTTTCACAAAAACAGCCAGTGAAAAGTTTTGGAGACATTGATATCTTCAGGTACGTTTAAATAAAGCCTAGAAATTAATCATACATATTATTTCTTCTATTTTCTCCACATTTATTCAGTGCAAATTGGTTATATGAACTCCAAGGTTTCATTTATTTATTTATTTATTTATTTATTTATTTTTTATTTTATTGTACTACAAATGTCAATCAGACAGTTTCAAGACACCTTAGCAATACAGATTCGATAAATTAATACATTGCAAACTGTTTTCATAGCATTTTGGTATTGTACAAGGTGCATACATGATTTATATTTACAGATATTATTTTAGCAGATATCTCTTATCAGTGAATTAAGAGCGTAGCTGCTTACTTATCTTATTTTTTATACCTGAATTATATCAAAAATTCAATAATTATTTTCCTAGTGGATGACCATAGTACTAGAAGCCGACATAATATCCTGTCCAACCACCATTAGTGCAGATCTTGCCTCTCATAGAATTATGTTGAAGCACAGCGTTATCTATCCCAACTGTACTGTCTATACACACACATCATGATTTTTTCTTTCTACACCCCTTTCTTTGTCTACATCTGTCAAAGTTGGACAGATTTGTGCTTACACATAATTTAACCCTTCCCCCCTCGCCTCCTTACACTGCTAATCTATTTTCACAATGCTTGTCTTTTAGTGTAGATTGATCATGCCTTTATCTGCTTCTATGTCCCCCCCTTACTCAACTTCTCCTCTTCCTCTTGTGTAGTAATAGTTTCCTCTCTACTATTTGTCATCTATTTTAGATTCTACATAGTAGGAAGAACATACAATATTTATCTTTCCTGAATAACTTATTCTCTCTTAATAGTTTCATTTCTATAGGCAATATTAAAACAGTGTCATGAACTCTAAATTCTTTCTCATTAACTACACATTCAGTCCTTTATGAGGTTTTCACACCCCTACCCCATATGATTTTCTATTGGTTTGACTGGTGCTTGTCTCTTTCCTAATCTCAAGCACTATGCCTCAACCAACTCATTTGATCCCTTTCCTCTAATATAATATATATATATATAATATATTATTAATATTATATATATTGTTGTATAATATTAAATATAACAATATATTATATATTATTAATATAAATTAAATATAATAATATATTATATATTATTAATATTATATATATAATTTCTTCTCTCTAAATCACTATGAACCATAAAATAAAATATATCAGATATTTGTTACAAAAAGGATATGAATAAAGAGTAAAATGTTTATTCAGTAATGATGGTGTAACAGATGTATGAAAAGGTACTCAGGATCATTGGTTATCAGAAATGGAAATCAAAGGCACATGACATCATCTTATACCTCTGCAAATAGCAACAAACAAAAAGAGAAACAGTAACAAGCATAAGTGAGCGCGCAGCAATAAGATAACCCTTTTATACTGTTATCTGGAATATGCATAGATGTAGTTGTGGAAAGCTGGGAGTTCCAGTGTTTGCAAGTTTCATAAACAATCAAAAATATTACTATGGTATGACTTTTTCTTAGTAAACACACCAAAGGGTATGAAACCAGTAACTTAAGGTCATCTGCATACTTGTTACATTACTCACAATCTTTAAGATACAGCCAAACCCTTTGACCATTGATCAAGGACTGGATACAGAAAGCATAATTCATGAATACAAGGGAAAATCCCTCAGCTCTAAAGTGAACACTATTTCATGCGACATAGTTGAAACTAAATGACATCATGCTAAGTAAAATGATTTTTGCTTTTTTGATGTAGTTTGATCATATACACTATCTTTATCTGCTTCTATGTCCCTTTCTTCTTCCAATTCCTTTTCCTCTTGTCTAGTAATATTCTACCTTCTACTTTTTAGAACAGGACAAGCTGGGCATGATGGTGCTTGCCTGCATTCCCAGCACCCGGGAGGCTGAGGAAGGAGGATCATTGGAGGTAGAACTAGCTTGGCCTGCAAAGTGAACTCAAGGCCAGCCTGAACTGCACACTAAAACCTTGTCTCAAAAAGGCAAAAAAAAAAAAAAAAATCCAGACACAGAAAGAAAAATATTATATAATTTCATTTACATTGGAATTAAAAATAAATGTTGAATATCTAGAAGCCACAGGCAGAAAGTGATGGAATTAATGGGAGAGAAAAGGCAGGTAAAGGTCACACGCTTTTAGGTCACCAGGTGTGTAGGTGAGTGTTCCTAAAGGTAGAATTCCCAGCTTAAGGCCAGTAGTTAACCATATTGCATTATATAATAGAAATGTGGAGATTAGCTTTCAGGTTTCTAATGGTAACTCAAGTACTCTTACACACAAAAAGTAACTATGTGAGTTGATGCATATGGTAATATTTTTTACTTTAGAAATAATTACAGTATGCGTGTGAATATCAGTATATCAAGCTGCAGACTATATATATATATATATATATATATATACACACATACATATATACTGTAAAAATCAAAGTAAAAATTGGAGCTAAATGTTATCAAGAACTTACTGAGTGCCAGTCCCCTTTTCAAGTTCTCGCACATATTATCTGATTTCGTCTTCACAGTAGGACTTCGGAGTATATATCATTTCCCTTATTTTTCTGTGATGAAATCAATGTACAAAGAAGTGAATTACTAGGTGAATATCACCTATATGGTAAGCATTAGCCCTACCTTTCAAAGTTGAGCTGTCTATACCCAGTGTTTTAGATAGCCTTATTTCCTTCTACCAATAAAATATGGTTTCTAAGTACAGTATCGTCCAAGTTTTCCAATTGTTTTGACTTTCTCCACAATTTAAAGAGTATACTCTACTAAGACTGTATTTATGAACCTTTCCTTAAAGACATTTATAATTCCAATTGATGCTAAGGATACAATCTATATCTTTTTGGAAAGAATTTACTAAAATAAAATTGTGTGTGTGTGTGTGTGTGTGTGTGTTCACTCAGGACCATCTGAAATCAAATTTTAGCCCATGGTTTAATACATTGCCACTACAGTGCTACCTCAACGTCTTACCTAACGCTATAACTAATCCTAATCCTTTAGGGTGATTTCCTAGTCCTACTGGAGTAAGACCACTGTGGGTCTGCCAGGCAGAGGCAAGCTCACCTGGGGGCTACAGTCAGATTTTCCACAGTCAGAACTACTCTTAGAACTCCAGGGCCACTTGTAACATAGTTTAATTTTGAGATAGAGATTGATTGGTCTTCTTTTTATTTGTTTTAATGAGAAAAAAATAAAATGATACAGAATTTAAAAACAAGATGATTTGAAATTAACAATGGTTGCTATATTGCATATTATTAACATGAAAGCAGACGCTCAGATTACCAGACTTACATGTACAATTGATCAAATCAGCACTAGCTTTTCCTTTCAATTAACTAGTATGAATAGAAATTATTAGTAAAATTATCTCAGCTATCTTTATTTTTTTCAAATTGTATCCAGCTTTATTAAAGATACTTTTCATAAACAATCATGGCATTTTAGGCAGGACATGGGCACACAATCTTTAACAGTATACAACAACTTTCAAACACCCTTCTTGGATGGACTGCCAAAAATTGGAAAGCCACTCTAAAATCCAATGCAGTCATCGTTTGAGGCTCTGAAGTAGGGATAATTTAGAGTGAGGGTTGACATTTCATATTTTCAGCTATCTTTATGTACGAGTGTGTGTGTGTGTGTATGTATGTACTTTCTTTCTTCCTTTTTCGCTTCTTTTTCCCAACTTTATGCCAGATAAAGTGACACCTGAAGAAACAATAAATGGTGCTTTATGACTTTCTAAAAGAAACATTGATTTTCACAGTTTTTTAACCACAGAAATAATATTTCTCTTTTGTATAAAAATAATACATTTACTCTGTCATTAGTATCATAAGTAACAGGTCAAATACAGGTATCAACAACTAAATGTTAAGCAAAGATTCTAAGATCTTGTGTACAGAGTTGGCTTGAAAAGACTATTTCAAGGTTATTTCAAGTTTCATGTTTGCTAGGATATTAAATATTTAATTTTAAACACTTGAAAATAATTATTTTCATTGGGAGTGTATTACAAAATGCAAGATAAATCTTAATTATCGAAACAAGATATTTCTACCATAATTTCCCTCTTGTGACTATCTAAACATTAATTTTAAAAAGTACCTAGAGTACAGGGACACAAAGAAGATTTAATATCATCTAATGTATTCAAGCATTGTACTAATAGAAATAGTTACACTAATAATTAGCTTACCTTATTTACTTACACTCTTCCATTGCAAATTTTTGTAGATTTATTCTTTCACATGCCTTTTAAAAAGGTGAACTTTGATAAAGACTTTAAAAAGTGAAATTTAAACTTTGAAAAATATGAGAAAACCTTAAACACAAGTTTTCAGAGCTTAAAAGCACTTTTTTAAACAAATAACTTCAGCTTTGAAAATCAGTCTTTTAATGGTTACACAAAAAATACAGTCTAAAATAATTATAAGATTTGAAAGCTCAAGAAAATCTGTAAAAAAGCCATTTGTTTAATTTATTTGAAGAAGAAAATGCCTAAAATGTTCCATTTGTTAATGCAGTAATGCTCCCTCCCACAGAAGTGCCATTAGTGAAGATTCCTGGGAGTGGTGAAAACAGATGCTATTAAACCCAACATAATATGCACTGTGGAGCTGACACAATTCTTTTTTCCACAAAAGTATTTAACACCACATTCCTGATTCAGGATCTGAGTCAATATTATGAAATTCTCAAGTGAAAGTCTCAAATAGGGGACTGATTTTCAGCGCATCATTGAGTTATTGAGGGTTGATAATATCTGGAAAAGAATGATCTTATTTAGAACACAAATCCAGAAACAGTTGACATAATTTGTGCTTTACAGGAATAATCACAAAGTATCTATAAAGCATCAAATGATAGTCTATCGATAGACAGTACAGTTGGGATAGATAACGCTGTGCTTCTACATAATTCTATGAGAGGCAAGATCTGCACTAATGGTGGTTGGACAGGATATTATGTTGGCTTCTAGTACTACGGTCATCCACTAGGAAAATAATTATTGAATTTTTGATATAATTCAGGTATAAAAGAATAAGATAAGTAAGCAGCTACACTCTTAATTCACTGATAAGAGATATCTGCTAAAATAATATCTGTAAATATAAATCATGTATGCACCTTGTACAATACCAAAACATTATGAAAACAGTTTGCAATGTATTAATTTATTGAATCTGTATGGTTAAGGTGTCTTGAAACTGTCTGACTGACATTTGTAGTTCAATAAAATAAAAAAAATTAAAAAAAAATAAAGCATCAAATGTGTGAGATGTATGACCTCTCACAGGTACGGCTCACTTTGAAATAGATATTTCAACTGATGACTAATTCATATGGTCAAATCCATGCTCTGTATTCACTGTCATCACAGCTCAACTGAGTGTCCACTGCTGTTTGTGACTTGCAACACAGTGCATATTATCTGAAGAACTTTAAAAGCTTGTATCTCAGGGCCGGCCAGACAGCTCAGTGGACTAAATGCCTGCTTTGGCAAGCATAGGGATCAGGGTCCATCCCACTCCCACATCCTACACTGGTCATGACCCCAAGGTATGTTGAGCCAGAGACTGAGCTTGGGCATGATGGCACAAGCCTGTAATCCCAGAGCTAGGGAGGCTGAAAACAGCAGGATCACTATGAGTATGAGCTGCACAGTGAGATGCTCTACCAAATAGATGAATGAAAAAAAAAAAGCTTGTTTCTCCTTGGCAACTTAACCACATACAACTTTTATTGCAGTGGTCTCATGAACCAGGGTCTCTTGATGTTCAGGCTGGCCTTAAATTCACTGAGTAGCATGGGTTGGTCTCAAATTTATGGTGATTCTCCTGCCTGATTGCCACCAATCCTGCCTTATAAGGCTTTTGATTGTAAATATTTTACAGTTTGACAAACAGATTGCACAGAAAGGGCAAGTTATTTCATTGGAATCACATAACAAAATATCAGAAGAAATGCCTTGAGAGGCATTTAATTCTCTTGAGCTTCACTATGTCAATATTTGTGAAAATCCTGGAACATTTATACACACAAAATTGTGAAACACAGACTTATGTGTTTATTGTCCAAACAAATTCAAAGCAAAATACATATTGTTGTGTAGCACAGTTGTTAATTTTTTTTGTGTGTGTGTGTGTGAAATAATATGAAGTTCACCTGTTACTCTTAAGTGTTTGGGTTCAACCTTTTACTTGCTTCTCAAGATGAGAACTCTAAAGGCTACATAAGGGAAACACAGTAAAGACTCTGTGAGTCTAATTGGTTTCTGCTGTCCTCTACTCTTGTCCGATGTATGTATTTGAGTATTTATTTAATAACAAATTAATGCAATCAGGCACTATGAACATTTAGAGAAATTGGGCCTTCAGCTATTCTTGTTATTAATTTTAAACTAATCTTAACAATATCTTTTAAAAAACTCATAATTATGTGGAAGTCAAGTCTCTCCCAAAAATAGGAGGCAATGTGTTTAAATCTGGAAAGATCAATGATGGCACAGCAGAAAACAGATATTATGGTCTAATTCTTTCTCTCAAAGACTTTGCCATCTATTAAGGAAATGTAGGAGAATATGCCCTGAATGTGTAATAAAACAGTACAAAGCAGGCCATATCACTGTTCCAAATTAGTGACCCCCACTCAGAAAACAGTAGGTCTAACTATTGTTGATAGTAAAGGAATTCAAGGGAGATAGTATTGTAGGACAGAGTGACAGGTTACAAAGTGGCACAAAATGCTTCTGTATATCTACACTTGCATTCCTTGGAAATAGTTCCCATGACCTTCATCTGTGCCGACAACTGATCCTATCCAATGCTTAAACTGGATGACAAATGCAGAACTCAGATTCTGTAGCTCAAAGTAGATTCTATTATAGTTTTAGTTCAATTGATTTGTATTTAGTAGAGTGTTAAACCCTTTGACATATTTGTGGACACATCAAAAATGGTGATGGAAGTTAGAGCGAATATACAGCTACTTTCTCTTAGTTCAATGAGGAGAAATGTTTGTACTAGTATTGTTTAGACAAGTTACCATGTCTGCATCTTGTCCTCTGAATAACTACTATGAAGACAATAATAAATATGAAATGTATTAATTATTATAACTGTCCTACTAACATGATTTGAAGCCATTTCATCACTATTTTATCTTGTCTTCTCATTAAAATGAATAATTTTTTTTAAATGGTGATGGATGCCCTTGCCACCCCTTTTTCTATTTGTTGTCCCAAATTAAATTCCACGTGGCTGCAGCATTGTACAGTAGGGGCAATTTTCAAGTCAGCCAAGTCAACAAGCATGCAGCTCTGCACTTAGGTGCATAGTCAGTATTGTGAAGTTGGTAAAAGAAGTTCTTGTAGATTACAAACACTGATATGTAGGTTAAGCAATATGTAGGTTTTATTGTGCAGAGCTTTTGGGAGGCCAGGCAATGGCAATGTAAATCAAGTCAGTGTGTCTTCCATGAGTTCATCTTGCTATGAAAAACCATCACACCAAATACTGCTCTAATTTATTTTCTGAATTAAATTCTTTTTCTCATTGCATAACATTAACTTATAGTGAAAACGTGTAATTTTGTGTAAAGAAAGATTTGCACTAATAGTGTTTAGACAGGATATCCTGTCTGCACCTTGTACTATGGATGACCACTAGGAAGATAATAATGTAAAAAGTAATTATTGAAACTGTACTATAATTCAGCTTTGAAAAAAAATATAGGTATTCAGCTACATTCTCTTACTTCATTGAATAGGGGATTCTGCTCTAATAGTGTTTGCAGATAGAGTATCATGTACACCTTGTACAACAAAAAGCCACTACAAAAACAATGTACAATGTATTAATTGTTGAATCTGTCCTATTAATTTGATTTGAAACTGTCTCATTGCTCTTTGTGCTTCAATAAAATAAAATAAATGTAAAACATAATAAAATAAATGATATCAACAAATGTTTATTATTAATAAATGATTAAAAAAAAAGAAAAGGTATAGCCAGTCTATGGGACACTTGCATAGAATACTTCACAGGCTTTTATGATTTATATGCATAAAAGACAGCATGATAAAATAGGCTTATAAAGCATATGTATAGTATGTGACAATGAATATATGTATATGTATACATAATATACACATATAATATTGTGTGTACATATATAACTATCTTATTAACTATGTGGTTCAAAATAAGTTCTATAGGTGAAAACAGCAACTATTTCTTTTCCTTTGTATGACAGCTGTTATTCTTCATCTTCAGCAATCTATTGTTGTTTTATCTAAATGATGCATAATAAGTCCTGGCTTTGTTGCACATGTGATTTAATGCTTAATCATATTAACAGGTAGATTTAAGGTAACTCAGAAAAAATTTAGAGTTCAACCAACATTCAATAATATTTATTTGTTGCTCATTAGCTTGAATACTGCCATGTGTACTGTAAATAATCAAACAAGGCATGATAACTTCCTTATACCAAAGAGTTAGGCACGTGAAAAGTGAGCATAATGCAGTGTTTCTGAAACCTAGATATATTCACAGAATGTTAAAATGGTGGTAAGTAGGAGAAATTTGAAGAACTCCAAGAAAGTCTTCCCAGAAGTAAGTGTTCTGTAATCTGTTCATCTCAGTTTTCTGTTTTTGATTCTTTAATCTGTTCATCTTAGTTTTCTGGTTTTGTGAGCATGTGTGTGTGTGCACTTGCATGTTTCTGTGACACAGTTTTACAATACATTCCAGGATAGCCTCGATCTTGGCATCCTCTTCTCTAACCCTGAGTTCTGGGATGATAGGTGTGTGCCCTCATACTCGCTTTCTGCTTTCTGTGATCTTTCTTTTTCTAACTCAATATTGTAACTTTTTTTTGAAACATTTCACAGATTTTTTCATGTACTTCTTATTTTCCGCACCCTCTGAATGCATTTCCCCTATGATAACATGAACATTATGCCAGGTAGATACTGTAGCCCCTAACAGAAAGAATTCATATCACCCAGAAATAATTTTAACACAATAATGAATATTCAAAATTACAGAAGAAAGCATTGATCTCACACTCTTTTTTTTTTTTTAACTTTGTGATGTATACATTTATGCTTTTCTTCTGGATGACTTTGTGAGCATTCTTTTATCTGTATCAGTTTATGTACTTATCATTGGGGTTTAAGAAAAACCATTTATGTTTATTTCCTTTTGCATTTATCAAGCACATGTCTTTTTTGAGGTTTGATCTTACTATGTTAGCATGAAGAATAATAAAAATATATCTTCACAGATATGAAGTACTCTAAAATGCTAAACCACAATCCCACAATCTTGAGAATTGCTCTTTTTTTTAATCTTTGATTACTCTTATTTTTCAATCAACTTTCTTTCAGGATATCTGTATTTTTTAATATCTAACTAATTTCACTCTTTTTTCTATTACTGTTATGTGGAGGTAAAATTTTTGCATATATTACATTGTATTCATAGTAAAATTACAGTATCTTATCTTTAATTTTTTTATTCTTTCCCCCAAATAATGACTACATCAGCCATCTCACTTGGAATGATTCTTTGTGGGAAAGCCTAATAAAATTCTAAGCCCATTCTAAGCTTTCAGCCTTATTTCATGTTTACTTCAGGAAAACATCTCTATTTAACTAAAAGATCCAATGCTTTATATCGGAAGCATGTCCTTCCACAGAAAAGTTGTCCCTAACATTTTAGCTTTTAAGGAAATGTGATGTATAAGAAACTAAATTTTAAATTAGAATTAAATGGAAGTAAAAATTATTAGCCTGAAGATTAGAAATATCATACCCTAATAGATGATGAAAGAAGGGCAAAAGGTAGACTTTTAATCTTCAATAAAGAAGTTAAATTATGTGCATGCTCTAATGGTTTTATTTTGAAATGATTTAGAAGTTGTGTTCTTTGATCAGATATATATTGCTTTAATAGTGCCAATCTATAAAAGCAAATCAGTGGCAGAAACTGAGAAGAATGATCGTTTTTGGGAGAGTACTGAGTATTGAACTCAGCACCTCACACTTGCCAGGCAAATGTTATACCACTAAGCTAAATCCTTAGCCCAAAATAATGAATATATATGTGCATCAAAATCATAAAAAGAAGCTTCAATTATTTTATGGGAAATGTTTAGTTTATCTTTTTAAAATCTAAATTGTGTGAAAAATTATTCTACTTGGCTTACAAAATCAAGCAAGATAGTAAGTAACTCAAGCTCAGAAAGAAATATTTTAGGTATAGCTGTTTTTTTGCCAAATTGCAGATTTATATTATTTTGTATTTTTATATATTATTTTTGTTATACATTTTTATGCTTGTCTTAATTTCTATAAAAAAACCCTAAAAATTGAGAGTTTTTTTGCCATTTTCCTAAAGTATGGTCATTTTAAGAAAGAACACACAATAAAATTGCTATGTTATCAACACAGCTTTTTGTTTTATTTCTCTTCAGATAAGTATAAAGAGATATGGATGAGAAAATTTTTGTATGACTTAAACCTAGAAATATTAATCTAAAGGAAACTAGTTAAACAAAGGAAAAGTGTATCATAATCTAATATCATCCTCTTAAAAGAATTTTCATCTAGAAAGTTGTATACCTGTTTATTCTTAAAGGATATGCCAAACATCTTTGAGGAAAACAGAAGAACAGGGTAAAGGAAGTAAAAGGAATCTTTACTATCTCTGAAATTTTTTGTACAGTTTCAATTTTATAATGCTTTTGCTTTCCAGTAATTTTGGAATAAAATTTCAGCACAATAAATATAATTCCAAGATTCACATAGTAGGCAGGCATAGGCTTAATGCCAGTCCTGCACACACAAGGTAAAGATAATAAAAAATGGAATTTCACAGCTTGTAGCCAGGTGGTCAATCTGGAAGTAGAAAACAAACAAACAGACAAAATCAAGGTCAGGCACCAGGTCAATCTTGGCAAACAGTCAAGACCGAAATGTCATTGTTTTGTTAGAGGTCAAAACATATAGGCCTTGCAAAGTCTGGGAAATGCAGTAATATTAAAAAGTAATGCAATTACACATCCAGGTTTAGCATGAGTCCAGAGTATGCTTACCCTAGAAATCAAATGAGTTGACTCTAAAATAGCAGCTCAACCACTGATCAGTGAACAGGAGACCTAGCATAAGAAGAAAATCAATGATTACAGTATTTACACAATGCCTGAGAAGTTAAGATCACAGAAATCGAAATAGAAAGTTCAGGCAAAATTGAGTCAAGAAAACATCTTCACTCCATCTAACAAAATGTAGACTAAAGATATCATGAAAAAGTAGTTAGGAGAGATATATAGCCACTTTCTCTTAATTCAATGAGAAGGATTTGTACTAATAGTGTTTGGACAGGATATCATGTCTGCATCTTATACTATGCATAACCACTACAAAGACAGCAATAGGAAATGTATTAATTATTGAAACTGTCCTATTAATTGGCTTTGAAACTGTCTCATTGCTATTTGTTTCTCAATAAAATTAATTTAAAAATGAAAAAAATAAAAAAGAACAAGAAAAAAAGACAAAGTTGTCTTTTTGTGTCAGAAGTCTTTTACTTTTTTGTCTTTCCTAAAAGAGGGGAAATGCTTCGTGTGCCCATGTAAACTTCATGACCCATGCCAACAGCTGGGTGCCAGTCACTTTTCTCTTTCAGCTGCCAACAAGCTGGGATTTCCAGGTGTGGTCACGAAAGCATTCAGAAATTCTTCTTTAATCCTCCTAAGAGTCATAGAAAATGAGTTTGAAGCCGGGCATGGTGGCGCAGGCCTGTAATCCCAGCACTCTGGAGGCTGAAGCAGGAGGACTGTTGTGAGTTCGAGACCAGCCTGAGCTACGAAGTGAGCTTAAGGCCAGCCTGAACTGCATAGTGAGACCCTGTCTCAAAAAGACAAAAAAAAAAAAAAAAAAAAAAGAAAATGAGTTTGAGGGTGTGGCTCATTGAGGAGTTTGAGTGAAATTAACTTTCTATAATTTGATAAGTGATTAAATTTAGTGATCAGTTCAATAGGTGAACTTCAAAAATGGCATCCAGTATTATTCAGAAGCAGTTATGTCTACAGTTTTATTTGCAGTACAGTTATTTGAGAAGATTGTAATTATTTTGAAATTATTCTGTCTGTAGGATAATTTAATCACACATTACAGAAACTGCAGTAACTCCATAAAAATATCATCCTAAAACTTCCCTTTTGCAGTTTCTTGTGTTGTTTGTTCACCTTTGTATTTTTCCCTTTAAGACATAATATACTTCCTATTGTTGTGTTTTCACAAGCCACTTTTTTTAGAAGGTCATTTAAATTTTCAAGTTTATTCTCCAAGGACAGTTACCTCTCCTGGCTTGAAGTTATCCATGAATTTAAGGAGTAAGAGCTCTACTTAATCATCAAAGTCACTGGTGAAGATATTGCAATGGACCTAGGGCAGATTCTGAAGCATCATTCAGTATCCGCCCCCATTCCTCAGAGCAGCATGGACCGATTAACTACTCTTAGTGCGTGACCTTCCGAGCAGTTGTACACCCATGCTTTAATAGCAGGATCTCAAATCTGCCCTACTGCTCTCTAATTAATGTCGTATGAGACTGAATTAAAAGCCTGCCTGAAACAAAGATCTTGTATCTATTGCTTTCCTCTTAGCTACAGAGCTTGTCACTCTGTCTCAAAGGGGATTAGATTAGTCTGATCTGATTTGTTCTTCATATATACACACTAAAAAAGAAAGAAGGGAAAGAAAAAAAAAACCCTGAGAGATTCTGTATGCTTTCTAATTGAGAATTTGTCAAAAGAAAGACTACACAGCAGGCTTTATACTTCAAAATTCCCATACAAGAAGCAGAGTTCCCTTGGAAATCAGAAGAAATAAATGCATTGTGACTTGTAATTTAACTATGAAGATAAACATATGATCATGCATTTACTGACCATTTTCCTTTTTTTCAAGCAAAATATATGAATAAGTTTCAGTGTCCATTTATCTGCTATTATATTTTCACATATTTTACGTATTTATGTGTGGATGCTTAACATCTAATCCTAAATCTAAAAATTTGTCAAAAATCCAAAACAAGTCTTGGAGAAGACCATCGAGATGATTTCAAATATTTCAAAGAAATTTAGTCTACATCTCTAAGAAAATCATTGGTGATATGGAAAAATGACTTTCTGTTTTTGGCATTAACTTCAAAACTCCTGTCAGGATGAGATGACTATAGTGAAAGGTTAGAGCATTGATTGACACTGATTTAAAATTTCTAACACAAGCAATCTGTAAGATAAATATATTTTGTGGAATCTGATTCTTTCAGTTTGTACAAATTTATGAGTGTACGTACTTAAACTGTCCAAGGTTAGTGAAATGTTTTTCTTCCACATATTAATAGAAATAAAGTAATACTTAATTCTAATAAGTGGTCGAGAAAACAAATCAGTAAACTATTCATAAAAATTAAAATTACACATTCTCCACCAGCATTTTTTAAATAATTTTATTGAGAAACAGATAGCAATGAGACAGTTTCAAAACCGATTATTAAGACAGTTTCAATAATTAATACATTGCATATTGTCTTCTTAGTGGTTATTCATAGTACAAGAGGCAGACATGATATCCTGTCCACAAACACTATTAAAATAAATCTTCTCACTGAATTAAGAAAAAGTAGCTGTATATTTATCCTATTTTGCATATATGTATAGATACAAAATACTCATTCCTTTGTATCTCCCTTTTTCGTTTAGTTTTGTAGAGAAGGTTAGTCCATTGTCATTTAAATATTGTAGGTGTGTGAATTCAGCAAAATATTCCAGCATATTCCAGTAGCGCTTAATAGTAGTGGGTTATCCGTAGCACTGACAATGTCAGAAGTTGTTCACTTGAGCCTTTTACAGCTCAGCTTTCAGGTAGTACCTGCTGATTCCTTATGTGTCAGGCACTGATCCAGGCATGGAAGCAGGGTGAAAGAAGCCAGCAAAAATTTCTTGACCTCTGAGGGTCTTCAGTGTAATGGGAGAGGGTAACGTATAGGTGCACGAGTCAGAAACTTTATATAGTACGAAGGCACCAGTAATGAATGTGGAAAGAAATGAAGCAGCAAACTTTCAGGAACAGAAGGTGGACTTTTAAAAAGGGTCAAAGGTAACAGCTTCACTGAGCAAGAAATGGACTTGAGAGGCTGAAACTTGTGGTTATCTGGGGAAGAAGTGGTTTCCAAAAGTGAAACAGCCAGGAGTATGTTCAGCGTGGCCTGATGCTCTTGAGCATCAGCTTAGCAACACTAAGTTGATGACGAGAGGAGAGTCTTCGAATACATATAGATGTGGGTTAATTTTGAAAGATGATATGGCTTTTTTGTTGCTTGCCATAGATTACAAGTGTAAAAAAGTTTACCCTATAATAATTTATGCATATAAAGATAATCCTTTCCTTGTGAAAATAATTTTGTCTAACAAATATTTTTCAGAGGTTCTTTGTACAATTTATGCATTGGAAAAATGAAATCCCTGCATAATATTTTCCTAATGTTCATAGTTTAGGAGTAGTGACAGAGAAGATGATCCCTTTGGGCAGATATGCTCACACACTGGAGTACCACAGACTCCTGTTCAACATAAACAAGCAGACAAGTTTCTATCCTGCAGAAGTGATGGAATACTAAAGTGAACAACTGTGATGCAAGAATGTTAACTCGTTCACCTTTCATAATGTTAAAAAATATGTGAAATAGCCAAGTAAGTAATTTGAGATAATTATACTTTATACATCAGGAGAGAAGGGAACACATTTGTCTTATTTAGAACAGCTTAAATTCTAAGGCTTAATGAACTGAAAAATCACTCAACATGATTGCCAAATGCAGGCTATCTTTTTTCACCTGCTCTTCTGTGCCCCTCAGAATTAAGCCCACAAAGTTACCATTGGCACCTGTACAGAAGAAAATCTATAATGTAGGGCACTTTTCAAGGTGTGTCAATTTTAAAAGCTTAAAAACAGTGCAATTTAATGCAAAGTGAGTGGTTTCATCCTTTTTACAATTTCAGTGTCTGATTGAATCAACTCAAGCATTCAATCCATCATATTACAGGTAAGGCCAGCTATAACATGACTAAATTGTCAGGTTAAACTTCTGTCATTGTACTAGACATAATGTATTATCCAAAGTGTGTGAATGGACATTGACATCAAGTGTGTAGACAGGAATTCAGGAAAGGATGCCTTAGATGAGAGAGTCCTAGGTTACAAGGACAATGGGGTCAGAGCATTCTATGCTAAGTTGGTAACTGACAAAGATAATGACCTTCAGTGCATTATTTCCATGGTGCACCAGGGTGAAGGAAACAATGAGGTGTCAGTGTGGACCACATGGCGAGTGACGGCATGGCTTGCTCTCACTGTGAATTACACACACA
This sequence comes from Ctenomys sociabilis, assembly GCA_004027165.1. Classification (NCBI taxonomy): domain Eukaryota; kingdom Metazoa; phylum Chordata; class Mammalia; order Rodentia; family Ctenomyidae; genus Ctenomys; species Ctenomys sociabilis. Next base: position 16,541 of record PVKA01036413.1, read on the forward strand.
AAGGGAAGTGTTTAATGCTACTGGAGGCGTTGTTTGATTACTCACCTGCTAGAGAGAGATGTTCCTACCAAATTAATATCCTTGTTTCCTCCATAAGAAAAATGTAATTGTAAATTTATAAAGGTTTTAGCGTATTTCCAGATGAAGAATTGTAACTTGAAGGAAAATTATTCCATAGAAAGAAGACTTTCTGATGGTGACATATTCCTAGACAGCTTTTTTTTTCCTAAATAAAAACTAACAGACTAAAAAGCAATTACATACAAGGAAATAAATGACGAAGAATTAAAGGACTAAATTTTCAAGGGTGACAGAAGTTCCTAAAGGCAAAACTAGAGTTAGATAATTAGTATTTTGCACTATTGTCCATACCATACATTTAAAAAATACCAACTGTGATAAGTTTTGTCAGAATTCTAAAATTTGCTTCTCTTTTTTGAATTCAGACAGGAAACAAATTTCAGTTGAATTAAATAACCTGACAGTAGACGATGGTAAAATTTCTGCAAAATAAAAGATTATAATGATGTGAATGAGGGCAATCTCTTATTTGAAATATCAGATTGTAAATATAAAAATCTGAGTGGTGTACATAAGAAATAGAAACACTTTACATCATTGTGTTAACACGCATTGATAGGTTGGCCTTATTGAATAACAGACATTTGGTGTGCAGAGATAGAAAAGTACCTGTTAAGAACAGGGTAGAACTAACTTTCACTATTACATGTCAAGAAGTTTTGGAGGTCCTAGACATACTAAATATTCCTTTTAGAGAATCAGTTGAGGATAAACAAGATGCACACCTTTCCTATGGTGTAGCTTGTGTGTACCAGATTGTATCTATTTCCTACACAGGAAATTCTTGTTACATTACTACAAAACACATTATTGCCTGCCTTTACTACATCGTATATTTTAGATGTTTTGGTTAAAATTGTTCTTTTCTGTTAGCAGGTGGTAAAATGAGGAAGAATGAGGCAAGTCCCACTGGTTATCGCCTTCTACTGAGTTCTAAAGCATAGTCACCTGTTTCAATATTCAGCTGGTTGTAAAAATATAGAATCATATTTAAGTATTTCTAAATATTTTACATATTAACACTTTGTTTCAAAATGTATGAAAACAGGGCAATGATCTGTTCCATTTAGTTAAGTATTTTGTAATTCATATGATCTTTCATTAAATATAGTAGATAATAATTTTATTACTTTTGCAGGAGTAGGTACCGGGGATCAAACCTGTAACCCTGCACTTGCAAGGCAGATACTTATGGCACTGAGCTATCTTCCCAACTGTAGATAGTAATTCTGACATTTAATTTGAATATGTCATGGATGCAGCCCAAATGAAAATAATAATGCTTACGATTTTGACTAAATATTTCAACTAACTTCCATCTGTTTGCAATCAATCAGAGATAATGAAACTGATAAAAGAAATCAGAAATAGGTTTCCTATTTTCAAATATGTATGTTAATTAAACTTGAGGATGACTTAAAATATTCAAAATGCACAGCTATTTATATTAATAGAGTAATTCTATATTATGGTATAACATTCCTAACTCTCACATTCAAGTATGCCAAATCCTTTCCAAGGTAGTTTCACCAATTCAGCCAGTCTGCCTAGATTCCTGGGGTTCTAAGAAATAAGACATTTCCTTACATATGAGTAAGAATGAACTTAGTCTGGTTTGAAATTCTATGTAAGTGAAAAATTATTTACTTTTCAAATTAATCAAGCCAAATTTTTTATAGTCAGACCACTACACTGAGATATAACAACTTTAATATATTTACTTTCATGAAGATTTGTAATTTTTTCTTTTTCATAGAAAATTAATAATATTCCATGCAATTTTACCAGAGTCTTCAAATTTAGTGAAGAAAAATTAATAGCTCCATAATCAATTTTATTATGTGTGGGAAATCAAGGTCAAATTAAAATGTCAGAGTATTCTGTTAGTTATTCAAATTGCATTTTAATTAAATGACCATGTAGAAAATTTTGATCCATGCAATAATTGATTGACTAGATTGTTCTCATTATCATTTAACCCAATATTTCTCTCTTAAAATATTTTGTTATGATCTGCTTATGAGGCATAAATAAAAATTCATAGATGATATCATAGACCTAAATTTGAAATTTAAGAATTCAATATAATATTTCACTAACAGCAAAACCAAAAAGGAAAGTGATTTACAAAATGTGTCTCAACGTATCAAGCTGTTAGGTGCATTTATATTGAGCTAAAAGGAGTTGTGTGCAACAACGCGGCATGCCCTGGCCATTCACAGAACTCGGCAGCATTGCCCTAAATAGCCAAGTGTGCTGGAATAATCAAATATATTAACAACTTCTGAAATGAATAAAGTAGAATAATCTCTTGACTGGCATCATAGTTTAATTTCCAGAATATTCAGGTTATTTCTGCACTGTAGAAAAATGCATATAAATGGAATTATGCACTAGACTCGGAGATTATGAACTATATTTTTGGTCTCCATGAGTATCTGGCTCTGTTGTGGTGAGGTGGGTGAGCACAGATGGCTCTGCTTGGGAGCGGCTGCTTCCACATGATCTTTCTTAGAGCAGCACTCCTCCTTTTCAGCTAAGGGCTCCAGATTTTTCTAAAATATGTTCTAAATGGAAGTAGCAAGCTGTGTTAGACAATAGACTAAGTGCAGACTTCAGGTGGAGAATTAATGAGGCTTTGCTGAATACAGTCGTGCCATGGTCCTATGGGTCATAATTTTCACGAATCAAAACATTTCATTATCATTTCCTCTTTAAAAAATATGTATTACTCCCCTGAGCTCTTTCTGAAATAACGTGTCCCACATATCTGTAAGAGTATAAGACGGTATAAGTTATATCAAATCTCTGGAGGTAAGAGAGGGAGGAGAAGGGCAGAGGAAGTAAAGATAATTATGATATGTTACATACGTGTAGCGACTCCATATGATGAATACAAACACTATGTACTGAAATATGTACTAAATTTTTAAAAACCTTCTCTGGGTGTCTTCATGAATTACCCGAGTCTGATTTTAAATTGCTAAGTCCAGACAGCAATGCTTGGCTTGGCAAGACTCTTGAGAGCCTGCGCTAGGGAAGGAATCATCCCCACGGAGGCGGTCTTCCTGCTGCCTGACCTAGGATGAGCTGGAGGATGCTGTCCTTTGAGGGAGGCCATAACAGAAGCAGAGCTCTGCAAGGAAGCCGGTGTTGGCACAGGGGCTGCTGGCAACCCGTCTTGGAGTTTGAACAAGGTCACCAGCCTCACCTCCTTCAATTCCTTATCCCTAGTGGGGGAAGTACGGAGTCTTAAATGACCTTTGAGGGGGCATCCTTAATGCCCTTTCTAGCTCTAAGATTACAGACTTCATGAGTCTCTCAAGGCAGTACCATTACATTATCCTTTCAAAACTGACAGCAATCCCAGAGAGCAGCAGGGGAACCCAGCAGTTAGAGGAAACAGTAAATGATTACTCATTTCCCCTGTTTCTGATGCTGTATTTGCTCATCCCAGTTCCACAGAAAACACCAGCTGCATGTAGCAACTCAAAGTCTATGTGGCATCAGAAGTGCCAGCCTATGCCAGTGTGGCAAACCTATGCACTGAGCTTTGTGTTTTTCTTTTAAGACAGAAGATAGTAGGCTAGGCATGATGGTACACACCTGTAATCCCAGCACTCTGGAGACTGATGAAGGAGGGTCTTTGTGAGTTTGAGACCAGCCTAGCTACAAAGTGAGCTCAAGGCCATCCTGAACCGCATAGAGAGACCTTGTCTCAAAAAGACAAAAAAAAAAAAAAAAAAAAAAGACAAAAGTTGTGAAGGTATGAGCTGCTTTTTCTTAACTAAGTCCTCATACTTGGACTTAATTGCAGTGATAGCAATAAATAAGTGTAAAATAAGCAAGTGGGTTCTGGGCTGCAACCGGCTCTCTGTCTCAAAAAAGTTCCCCATCACCAGTCACGGCAGCCACTGCAGCCTTCCATCCTAAAGTGTGACTGAAGTCAGGAGAAGCAGTGGGAAGATGCACAGCTCTTGTGTCCTCAAAATACGGTTACTTCAGTTATGCGTGAGCCTTCTGCATTCATTTCCCTATTAAATAACTCTCATGTACTTTTATAAAACTTATAATATCATTAAATTAGCATTCATTGAACCTCATCATAATTGTCTCCTTTGAATTATATAGGATATGATGATTTTGCTCAAGCCTCATGTTTAACATAATTCTTGACTTAGATATATCTAAATATCACACATACTAATGTATATGCTAATATATATTTCCTAAATTAATATTAAGATAGCTATCTATTTGTATCAGATGTGTATTTGGTTTGTTTATGTATTCATAAAAATAAAATTTTTAAAAAAGAATATATAATTATGTCATTGTGTGGAGACTGCTTTTCTATTTAATATTCCTTGGAGAACATTACATATTTATATGGCCATAAGACTATTTACTTTGCACATAATAAATGCCAATCAATTAAGCTGAAAAAAGACTTTAAATTACAACTTTGAAAGCCATGCATGGTGGCACATGTGTGTGATCTCAGTGCTGGGGAGGCTGAGATAGGAGGATCACTTCACGTCCAAACTACCTACTGAGACCCCATATCAAAAAAATACCATTTTGCATCTGCCTAATATATATATGAAAAAGTATAAAAGCTGTCTGTATATAATATGGAATAATCAGTCGAAAGACAAAATCAAAACAATATCACTGAATGCTACTTTCTCTGTGTCTTCTTGTTTGAGATAACTCAAGCACTATTTGTTTTTTTAGAAAGCCTGTGATTAGAAGAGGCCAGCTTCATGTAAATGAATCATAAGTGTTTTACTTACATCAAACATAACTGAGCTCCTTTCATGATCCAAGATAAACTTAGAATTAGATGAATGACTATATTCAAGATTATTTGGCTGTCAATTCAATAACCAAATAACCAATCTATTGAAATCAAATTAACTACAATTAGAAGACAAAGGTTCAACATTTCTATAAGAACAAACTTTTGGAATTATTAACTATTGCATTCTGATAAAAACTTTTAGTCATCCTTTGGCCAATTAAATATAAAAATAAATTAATGTTAGTTTTTTTACTTAAAATATTAATGGAAAATTAAATATTGCTATAACAATAGTCACTTTTAGTTTTTTTTACTTAAAATATTAATGGAAAAAATATAATACTGCAGTTGGCTTTTTATTTTTATTAATACTTGAAGGCCCATTCAG
>PVKA01036414.1:0-21812 GCA_004027165.1 Ctenomys sociabilis
AAGAGAGAGAGAGAGAGAGAGAGAGAGAGAGAGAGAGAGAGAGAGACTACTACAATGAGCAAAAGAGGCATGAACCAAAGCAGGGAAATGCAGTGTCTGCATGTGGCTGTTGTCTGTACTCTTTCTTCCTATCCTGGTGTTCATGTTTTGCTTATGCATGCTTGGAAAATCTTTGTATTCTCACCTGGATCTGCTAAGCTCCACTTAGTCCTCCTGATGAGCCAAAGATGACTGCAGGACTGTGATTGGGGTTTATTAGATGAATTCTCTGAAGACTACCATAGGAGTTAAACACAACATGTACTGCACCCAACATCCACTAGATTAGTTGTTGAGAGAAGGCTCCAGATTGCACTCTCCCCTAGTCAACTCCAAGCAACTATACCGAGAAACACATACTCTATCTACTCATTAAAGCTAAATGTATCTTTTCAGAGAAGGACATACTGTGTGCAGTGAAGTTAGATATATATTAATACACACTGAGAAAAGGACATAGCTCTCAGGGAGGTCATTGAAAAATAAAGATATCAAAGTAGTGACCAGAGGCAAAGGCCTAAGGATAAAGTCACAATCCCTAGGTTTGCATTGTCCCCTAAAGGGATGAGAAGAATGTGACCCTGTAGTGTAATGAGTACTACCCAGACCCTTAAACCCAGAGGTGCATAAACACCCACCTAACTCACCAAGATCCAAGGCTTCATCAAAATGTCCTTATTTTGTAAGTGATAGATGAACCAAGGTTCATCATATTGGTCTTATTGCCTTGGTACACGTCCCACTTCCAAACTGGGTCACCCTGATCTAAGGGGATATACTTGTAACCCCATATTCATTGTATTTTTACCCACATTATATACATGGTGACTTTGCTCAGTGCAGTGCCCTTGACAAAACACATCTGTAGCAACCCACTTGTGACAACTCCTGTCTTTCAGGACCTCCTTTCTCTCAATAATCTTTTCCAAACTAACCTCTGCTATCTCTTTGTGTTCTTTCTTTGATTGCGAGGAACACAAAATCAGAAGAATGATACCTCACAGGGTGGGAGTTGTATTTCTCCTATATCACATAGACCTTAAGACAGCAATCACAACAAAAATCAGATCAAATACCCAATTACCTAAAGGTCTAAAATCACTTTACATTTGGCCAGAGACACAACCAGGGGCATAACCACCTGCTTGGTAAGTGCAAGGTCCTGAGTTTGATCCTCATTTTGGAATGATCCCATTCCAAAAAATAAATAAAATGTAAAATCACTTAACAGTTCTCCTAGAAGGGTGATGAGTTCAGGCAATCATTGGAAGTACTTGAGGTCTTTCAAAAACACTAAACCATTAAAGAAAAATGATTACAAAGATACATACAATCTATATGCATTAGGAATATACTCATATCAACAGCAACTGAAGACCTTTTAAAATTGCTTTGAAGAATCTTGGCCAAAAATTGCAAAGAAAATAGCCATAAAAAACCCTTCATTCCTGAGCATATTCTAGTTCAATTTAAACTGAAAGTGCCTTAGAAGGTGCAGCCTGATTAGGCAGGATGGATCTCAGGGGGTGAACTGAAAGAGCCATTCCTCTGTGCCTCTGCACCTCCTCTCTCCCATGCTCTGTTCCTGGCTGCCATGGGCTGAGCAGCTCTCCCCCGTAGGAGCCGTTAGCCATTCTGGATTCACCCCAAAACAAACAACCACAACTCAGTTCTCTGAAAGCATCACACAAACCGAATCTCTCCTCTCTAATCCTTGCCTCTTAGGGATCATGTTCCAGTCACAGGAAAGGGACCAGCACAACACTTCCATTCACCACATTGTACTGAAAGTCTTAGTTAGAAACACTGGATGAGAAAGAAGATATGAGACCCATAAATCAGAAACAAGTAAGTACAATGACTTCTGTTTGAAGATAACATGATCTTATACATAGAAAACCCTAACACTGTATTGAGAAAGAAAACTGGTAAGCAATATCACTAAAGTTGCAGGGTACAAAGTCAGCATGACAAAATTAGGAGCATTTCCACATATGAACAATGAACAATGTAGTGTTCCTAAACCATTTAAAAATTGTAGCTATAACAGCATGGAAAGAAACAAAATCTTAGGAATAGATTGATCAAAGAGTGTAAAAGATCTGTGCAGTAAAAACAGTAATATCAAAGGAATAAAGTTTTGGAATAAGTAAGGGAATCTTGAGAAAGAATAAAGATGAATATCCAACACTGATAATTTTACAGTACATTGCAAATTTTGAGCAATGAAACATTACCATGAAAGCCTGAAAAAGGTGTATACTGCAATCCTAGAAATGAACCTACTCTTGTGTAACCAATTAATGTTTGGAAAGGCACCAATAATATGCAGTGGGAGAATTGTAGTCACTTCAATAAATGGTGCTAGTTAAACTACATAGTTATAATGCAAACCACGAAATCAATTTGATCTTTATGTATAACAGAAACAAAAATCAACACCAACCATATTAAAACCTCAAACACAAGGCCTCAGCCCAGAAAACACCAGGAAGAACACAGTAGGGACGTTCCCTCAGGCTGAGCTTGGTGAGTTTTTTTTTTTTTTTTGTGACATCAAAAGCAAGGGAAGCACATCACACTGCATCCAGCTACAAGGTTTACACAGCACAAGAAACAGCTGCATGAAAAGTTAGCAGTCACAAAGAGAGAGGCGCACTGACACATTCTCTCACTTTCGATAAGGATGAATGTTCAAAATACACGAATCTAAGTCCTTACAAGTCCATGTTGGTCACTACTTGTGTGTCTGATGAACATCTGAGTTTAAGGGACTGGGCAGGACTCATAACAGTAGAATGCAAGCTTCAGCCCTGTGACTTTGTCTTGTGGCCTTTCATTATTTAGCTGCTCTTCTTGTCAAAATACTGGAAGCTTATTTGTCTGGGACTTCCTTGAAAGCCATGCTCCTTTCTGATTTGTATTAATTTCTATGTAACCTAAGTGTTTGTAATACATAGAAGGGGATTTTATAATTTTTTTTGATTGTTCATCTTTCCGCACACTTTGAAATAGGCTTGAGTTATCTCTATCCTTCATACAATCATTGAGTTCTGTCTGTAGTTCAGGGTGCCCTGAGCTCATGCTTGTCCTCCTCCTTCAGCCTCCCCCATGCTCAAGTTGTAGGTGTGTGCCTGAACACCAAGCATCTGTAATTACTTTTTGTAAAGAAGTACAGTGCAGTGCTCTTTGTACTTTTAGGGTAAGTGTGAAAAATTCTTAGTAACCTTTTTCACTTTTTGTTTATTTTTACAAGTTGCTAATGAATATGGTATTAGTAGCATGTTTCCTATTAGCCATTCATATTCTTGAAAAGCATAGTGAGCTACGTTAGTAATTTTTGTTGTTATTTCTTTGTTGACATCTTGACAAAAGGACTCACTCTGCTGCTCAGAGCAGCCTTGAAATCACACTGAAGCCCAGGCTTGTCTAGGACTCAAAACATTTGCTTCATCCTACAGAGTGCTGGTTATAAAGGCATGTGCCAACATGTCCTATAGCCACATCAGTTTTACTGCCTCACACATGTTTAAAAGATTAGGATATTTTTGAAAACTATCTTTTTCCACTTTACCTCCAGTTGTCATCACTGAGGAGAATCAATATTTCTTAGGGCTGTGTCACAATTAGCCTGCTTAAAGGCAATATGCTTTGTCCTCTTACTAATTGAGAAACTAACCCTTTGTAAGCTGAAGAACAAAGGGAAAGCTGAGGTAAAATGTATACTCAGACTTACCTCTTATGACAGAGTTAAATGATTCTCTGTGCTTGTTTTTTGATCTGTGAAATGGGGGCTTTTTCAGCATATTTTTGAGATCATGCAGACAAATCTGGTTCAATACAGAAAGCAATTTGATATAATTTCATATGGAAAATGTTTATTGAGGTAGAATTTAATATTAATTACACTTTCCTTCATAGAAATTGATAGATTTGAGAGAAAAATGTGATGATCATGGAGCATCACAGAGAAGCAGAAGTAAGGGAAGGGTAAGCCTTTATTAACCCTACAAACAGGGAGAGGATTGAGGGCAGCGAGATGGGCAGATCCTCTAGCCTGAGACAGAGAGCCTAAAACTCTATGGACTTTAGATAGAGGCAGAGTTCAAGTGGTGGGTATAGTGATACACGGGGAGCTGATTGGAGGCTCCTTTGTGTGGGCAGGAAAGGTAAAAGAAAGCTGTATCCAAGGCTGGAGTGGGAAAGGAGGAGAAAGTGATCATTGGGAAGATAAGCTATTGCTTTGGAGATTTGGCCATATTAGATTAGGGCTATGATAATGTAGTAGTCTATACTCGGGCCAAAACCTGACAGAGATATTCCCAGTCCTGGTTTTTATTGATAAATTTCCTAATTGCTGACCTATAAGATATTTAAATATTAGATGTCTTCTCCATGAAAAGTTAACAATCCATGCAGTATATACTCATAAAGTAAATAGAAAATAAAGGTAGTTTTGATCATACAGACATTTTTAAAATTTTGATTTATAAATTTTAGTTATGTAGTTTTAATTTCGTTTGAATGGATTCAAACTTCAAAGAACACAGAAGAGAAACAGGAACAGGCTGAGTTTTCCCCCAATTTATGTCCCATTTACCCTCATCTCTAGGAGTAGTTCAATGCAACATTTCATGGTATTCTGATATTCCATGTTATAATACAGTTCTGTCCTTTTAAAACTTGTGGAGCAAACCAGTAGATTCCATGGGCCCATTCTTTTTTTGTGATGTTAATTTCAACTTTACTATTATAATAGTAGGTTATGCATGGAAGCACCTATCCCTGAGACATGCAGGCAGTCATCTATGCCCTAACCACTGGGGACGATGAATGACAAGGTGTGTGCCTTTGTGCAAATGTGGCACAATGGGATTTTTGCCACATGATGTGCTGGCTAACACGTGTTATGTATTTTTACCCAATCATCACAGAGAGCCCAATAAACCCACAACATTCGAGGATATACTTTTAAAAAGTTTTCTTCATTGTTTTGGTAGAAGGAGCCCAATTCATGACATTCACACATGAGTACAGATTTGCAAATTTTGGAAGAGGTGAAAAGTAAACCTCAGATGACTCGTGTATGGCTGATTAAAATAGTTCATTAGAGTAAAATGTAGGCTTTTATGAGGGGAGTGAAGGTGTGTGTTAATAATGGTAATGAGTCTGGCAAAGGCCATTGCTGCAGCCAGGGTTGGCACAGTAACAAACACTAAGTTCATACATAACACACAGTTTATAGGATCATTTTATCATATTCACCAAGAATCTCAGGTGCACAAATGTACAAGGGATCTGCCTGTGCACTAGAAGCTAAATACATCCAGGTGAGGGCTTGGATTCCTGGTAAATAACTTCTAGTTATCCGGTCAGAGGTCTGTACCCCGAGATAATAATGTCGCAGGCCAGTCTCTATCAAGGATCTACCCTGGGAAGGCACAAAGGTAAGTGTTGAATACTAGAAAGCCTGTGTCAAGGGGATGAAGAATCTGTGCTAACAGGCTGTGGGGTCTGCACTGAAGCCAGAAAGTGATGCTAGAGGTAAAGACCAGTGCTACCCAAGAAGGTCCATAGCCATGCTCAGTGACAGCAAGACCCGAGATTTTCTGAAAATAAGAATCACTAAGTTTGTGTTAGAAAAACCAGCATAACAAGGTTCTCCTGAATCAATCACTATCAATCTTCTCTTCCTATTTTCTTTGTGTGGTGTTACCAGCAATCTTCAGGTGGGCCTTTCCATCCAGATCCTTACTGAATCTGTTCAGCTTGGTGCCGCGAGTTGGCATTTAGATGATCCATCACGGTGCAGCTCTGGTCAACTTCAAGGCAAGACACATACGCATGATCCTTGGCTCCTGTGGCTGGTTTGGTAAAAGTAAACCTGTCTTCATCTATTCAGAGCTAAATTCATATAACAATTACATATGTACCATTCTATGGCACTCAATCCACGCAAAAATCAAATATTCAAAATGTACTTAAAACCAAAATATTTAGCAAAATACATGATAAACATGTGGCTAAAAATTGTATTAAATTTTGTTAGGAGAGAGGTTGCCATCACAGATTTAACTCACTAGTAGCTTTCTAACTTCAGAACAGCGCAGCACCAAGCAATGTGCCAAGGAATCTCATGCATTTCAAATGTACTCTGGGAAATACCTCAGGTCATTATTCCATTGTCCTCTTCCTGTTCAACAATCTTGTACTTCTCTGTATCATCCTTGCAATCTACAGACCCATGACAGCCTCCCCTCGGGCAAAATGTTTCACAAGAACATGCTCATTTTTTGCTCTTAATGTTCTTTTTTAAGAGCAGAATATATTTATTGGGGAGGAAAGAAGCCTTTTATCTGAGAGAGGGGACAGAAGGAGACCTAAGTAGGTTATCAAAGAACTGTCTTTTCTAGGCATTCTTATATAGGAAAAGCACAAGGTGAGAATAGTCTAAAATGAAAAATGGAAACTTGCAATATGGGTATGAGGTGCAACAAAACTGTGCTGAACTTATATGATTTCTAAGTATAACTGCTCAGATAAAATTGAGGAAATCAGGGTCAAATAGGGAATCCTATTGACCCTGAGCATGTGTACATGAATATAGGAGAAAGGCCTTTCCTCCAGGGGTTTGGGTGACTTTCTGGCTTTGTTGATTCCTGACTACTGGGAATATCAATCCTTTTTGTGCATCCTTAGCAAGACAAGTCGGTGTATTTATTTAACTCTTTGTCTTGATATCTGGCTACATTGGAGGTGCTTTTCTGTCACACAGTTGCAAGTTACCTCCTCTTCCATACTGGATCCTCTGAGGACCTATCGCTGTCTTATTGCCTAGATTTTTCTAACTCAGCTCCCTACAAATTTCTCTTTCTGAAGAAGTAACCCAAATTGCCATGAAGGAACCATGGGCAATATCTGCTGTTTTCTGACTGGTCTTCTTTTCTGTGGGCTGCTAGTATCATCATTCTCATTTTCCATTTATAATTTCATTCTGTATTCATTCTACTATGAAACACCTCAACTGAGACAAATTTATTCCTGCAAACCCTTCTAACTCCAGCTTGTGTCAGTTACCTGGGGTCCACTGAGCAAGATATACCGTTTTGGTTTTAAGGCCTCCTGGAGGCAGCCCTGACCAAGGAATGTGAAGAGAGCTTTTTTCAATAATGAGGCAGGAAACCCCTGAGAGGGCTCAGCTCACCCGGTGCTGTATGAGGTGGGCACTTAAGGCCTTACTATGCCTCTATAGACAAAATCTGGTGAATTCCAATAAAAGGAATAGTAATCTAACATATGTTTTTAAAGATTTTACCTGTATGATCACCTGGTTTTGGTATCTTCTAAGAAAGAACAAATTTATCTTTTGGTTTTAGTTCTGCTAAAGATGAGAGACCCACCCTATGAAATCTTTTGGTATTATTATTCCTCCTTAAGATGAGTAGTATTTACTTCTGGAGCCATGAAGGGAATCTCTACTCTGCCCCTTCTGCACTGTATGGCTCTAAGAAACAACACAATGTTTCACTACAGTGTTTTTTTGTGTGACCGTGCTCTTCTCTCAGGTGACTTTCACCCAGGACCAAGCTTCCAGAATGGAAGGTTTCCTACTCCCTGTACCCCCTTTGGAACCAGCTCAAGATATCTGTGGCTCATATTGTAAAATGTGTCTATATGTAATCCTAAAACACTCAAAAGACAACTATAAAATATTAGCTCATGTTTGTTATTCTTTCCTGTGCATAAATGCAGACTAAATTCTTTCCATTGTCTCTCCCTTAAAGCATGCTGCTCTTGTCTGGCAGCTGAGGTGACGACTGAGGTGATTGCTTCGCGATTCCCTTGCGCTCGGCCCCAGTGCTGCCCGCAGGCAATGGTGCCGCATGGTGCACGGACCCGGGCAGCCTGGTGGTGAGCATGAAGGTGGATGGAAGGGCAGGACGAGGTGTTGGCACGGGAGCAGCACTTCCACAGCCAAGTGCGGGAGACCACGGTATGTTTTCTTCCTTTTGTTGTTCTCTATGTCATGTTCTACTTTATCATCACAAGATACAAGAGAAAATCAGATGAACAAGAAGATGAAGATGCCATAGTCAACAGGATTTCATTGTTTCTGAGCACCTTCACTCTCGCACTGTCAGCTGGGGCTGTGTTGCTTTTACCCTTCTCAATAATCAGCAACGAGATCCTGCTGTCCTTTCCTCAGAACTACGATATCCAGCTGCTGAATGGCTCCCTGATTCATGGTTGTGGAATCTTGCCTCTCTCGTTTCCAATCTTTGTTTATTCATGTTGATGCCCTTTGCCTTTTCCTTTCTGGAATCTGAAGGTTTTGCTGGCCTCAAAAAGGGAATCCAAGCCCGTGTTTTGGAGATGCTTGTCATGCTGCTGCTTCTTGCCTTACTGATTCTCCTGATAGTTTGGGTGGCTTCGGCACTGATCGACCATGATGCAGCCAGCATGGAGTCTTTAAATGATCTCTGGGAGTTCTACCTGCCCTATTTATATTCCTGTATATCATTGATGGGATGTTTGTTACTACTCTTGTGCACACCAGTGGGCCTGTCCCGCACGTTCACAGTCATGGGCCAGTTGCTAGTGAAGCCAACAATTCTTGAAGACTTGGACAAACAAATCTATATTATCACCCTAGAGGAAGAAGCACTCCAGAGACAGCTAAATGAGTTGTCTTTTTCAGTGGAATACAACATAATGGAGTTGGAACAAGAACTTGAAAATGTAAAGACTCTTAAAACAAAACTAAAAAAGCAGAAAAAGGCTTCAGCATGGGAAAGAAATTTGTGTATCCTGTGGTTATGGTTCTACTTCTTATTGAAACATCCATCTTGGTCCTTTTGGTGGTGTGTAATATTATTTGCCTGCTAGTTGATGAAACAGCAATACCAAAGGGAACATGGGGTCCTGGAACAGGACATGCCTCTCTCTCTACTTCTGATTTTGTGGGAGCTGCCCTTGAAATCATTTTGATTTTCTATCTTATGGTGTTTTCCGTTGTTGGTTTCTATAGCCTCTGATTTTTTGGAAACTTTACACCCTAGAAGGATGACACGACAATGACAAAAATCATTGGGAACTGTGTGTCAGTCTTGGTCCTGAGTTCTGCTCTGCCTGTGATGTCCAGAACACTGGGAATCACTAGGTTTGACCTACTTGGAGACATTGGAAGGTTTAATTGGCTGGGAAATTTCTACATTGTCCTGTTCTACAATTTATTCTTTGCCATTGTGACAACATTGTGTCTGGTCAGAAAATTCACCTCTGCTGTTTGAGAAGAACTTTTCAAGGCCCTGGGACTGCATAAACTCCACTCATCCAATCCTTCAAGGGACTCAGAAGCACCCAAGCCATCTGCAAATGGGCATCAGAAAGCACTGTAAGATCTGCAGTAGGCATGCATTCTGCAAGCAAGAGCCTGAGTGGTCCGAGCTTGTGACATTTCTGCCTACCAGATGGAGAGTGTCTTCATGCCGACCTCGGTGCACTTGTAGGGCCTGGGCTAGCAGTATTTTTTGTCGTAGTCTAAGAGCCTGGCTATTCCTGGTCTTGCTTTATAAATTCAGCTTTCTGGTAAACCTGATGGTTCCCACTTGAGCACAGATCCCCACAGACGTGCAGGAGGACACTCACCAGGGCTCTCAGAAGTGGCTGTCCTGGTGTGAAGCTGTTGGAAACACAAACTGGAACTTTGGCTGACACACTTTGCTCCCACTGTGGGTTAGCTTGGTGTGACATGCCTGCCAAAAGAGCCCCATGCTGGGGAAACTCATGGTCCTGTGGAGACGACTGCTTGTCGAGGCCCTTATTGCTGTGGCTGCATGGAGACTACTGTAATTGGAAATTGTTTTCTATTTCCTTAAAAAAAAGTATAGTTTCCAATTTAGGTTACAGAATTTTCACTAGACTTTGAGCCAGGGAAAACTGTTAGATTCTTTTAACCCCTGAGCTTCGGTGACAAGACACAGGAGCATCTTCTGGGCTCATTACAGGACGTGCTGATGAGTGTGTATCCTCGTGGCTGCAGTCAAGGTACCTGTGTGTGACTCAGTATTACCTCTCGGAACACAGCTGCCAGTGTTGAGCACACTTAGAACTCAGATTTTGCCTTATAGGCTATATGTACATTCACTTTTTAAAAGCATTCTTTTTCAAAAATCACTTAATTTCCTCTGTTTTTATGGTGTTTGAGAAATGTCTGTACTGAATGATAGCAACCCCATCTTCGCTCATATTCTTCAGGCTTTGGTTACTTTTGTATACACCAAGTTAAGCCTTCGATTTATAGTTACCAGCTCAACGCCCAGGGCTTACAGAGGCAGCGTTCTTGATGTGAGAATAGGTTTACACTGCAACATAATCTGATAATCACTCAGCAGCTACATTGTAAATACTCACCGGATGGTTTCCTCACTCCAAAATTCACTGATCAAAAGCCATTAACATATGCTCTGCATTTCCACTCCTTGGATAGGATCCCGAGCACTGTGCATGCAGAAGGACTAGTCATCCCCCTTGCACAGTTTGTAGTGATGCGGTCTGTTCAGTAGGTACGCTCCCATGCACACATGTGTGGCCGTACATTTCTGTGTGCAGACAGAAGTAAAACAACGTTTTCCTCAAAATATGAAAAAAAAAAGCATGCTGCCTTGGAACTACAAAACAGAGATGGCCACTCATAGTATGTTATGCTCCCTTACATATTTGAACAGAAGCAGGTTCAAAAGTATAATCAGAGTCTCAGTCCATAGATGAATGCCTCTCTCCTGTCCTGACTTCTCAGCTGAAGGTCTTAACAGCTCATCTACTGCTCTGGGACATACATTAATCAAGTCTGAATAAGGAAGGCCTAGATTAGTAAGCTTCAAGGGTCACAGATCTACCAGGAAAGATGCCTTGGTGTGCGATATGAGAGGCTAACTCAGTTTTAGCCTCTTTGTTACTTTAGATTTGGCATAGAGCAAGAGGGATACAGAGGGTTGTCTTCTTGCCCTTTTCATTTCAAAATTGGTAGAAACTACTAAGAGTAGAAGAGTAAGTTGGAGGCTTAGAAGAACTGCTGGAATTATAAGGAAGAAGAGATATACTGAGCTCAATGACTATACCTTAGTTTCTTACTACATTCTTCTTGGCCAGAGCATGCTCCTGAAAATAAAACAGTTAATATTACCTTATACGGTCTATCCCTGTAGAAGGGATAAATGAATGTCAGATGACCCAAGGGATCTCTGCCCTTCCAGGAAATACAAATAAGCCATGACCTGGCTTAGTATTCAGAGCAAGACTCCTTCATGAGGGTAACACTGAGGCACAGTGGAGAGGAGAACCCCATTCTGGGTGACCCCAGAAACAGCTATCTCCTCACACAACACACTTATGGGATCAAAACCATTAACCCTAAGGTAGAATCTCTGACCTTTTCTCTTCCCCTAAGTGTAGATATAGTTTAGGTGCATAAGAGGTAAGTTATACAATTCAAAACCTGTAAAGTGAAGTTCTAAGGGCTGACCTTGTTCAGCCCTTCCATGTCCTTTCTATAATTCTGGCACACCATGCTTACTCTAGCAGCTAGTAGAGTAATAGAATGGCTGACATTCTTTAAACACAAAGCCTGTTTTCCCAGCATCTTTTTGGTGAATCCCCATTGAAGTGAATGGTTGACAGAATGTTCATCGGAGAGAAGAGTGACTTCCTTTCTGGAGAGTGATATCAGCTTTTGTGGGCCAATAGAACCTGAGAATAAATGAGAGCCATGGCCAGTGTTTGATAGCAGAGTTCCAAAGATTCCTTAATGGTAACTTGCTCCTAACCACTGAAAACTGTCTCACTGAACTATGGCTCTTACATCTCTTTGCTTGATAAAGCTAGGAATTTTCCTGAAACTTATCAGTGGAATAATTTCATTACATCTCCCCTTCAGAAATCTAGTGGAAGCAGCTTGCAACCTTTTTCAATTGCACAGCTGCTCTCAGGGAGAATGATTTACATTTGTGCCTTGTACATGCTAAGTGAGAGTAAGAAAGACCTTTAATGAGCCTTAAGTAGTGGGCTTTTAATAACTTTGATTGCTAAATGATAAATATGCACTTAATTTCTGACCTTAAAATTTAAGTAAAAAATACTCTGTTCCCATTCATTAAAAAAAATGTTGACTAAGTAATTATATGGAAACATCAGTGTATGAAATGTCTTTGGCCTCAGTGTACCAGGCAAAATTCCTCCAGTCAATTCTTCTAATTCTTCTATCTAATTCTAACAGAGAGAAAATAGATCTTCCAACTTTCTTTCTTTCTTTCTTTCTTTCTTTCTTTCTTTCTTTCTTTCTTTCTTTCTTTCTTTCTTTCTTTTTCTTTCTTTCTCTTTCTTTCTTTCTTTTTCTTTCTTTCTCTCTCTCTCTCTCTCTCTCTCTCTCTCTCTCTCTCTCTCTCTCTCTCTCTCTTTTTTCAGAACCGAGGACTGAACTCAGGCCTTTGAGCTTGCCAGGGAAGCGCTTATTCCACTGAGCCATCTCCTCAGCCCCCAGGACAAGACAGTCTTAATCACATTCTTGCCCACCATTACTGAATGTCAGAATGACCAGAACCTTATTGTCTAGAGGATGGGGCTTCTAGGTCAGTTGTAGTCCAGTTCTCTATAGGGGTAAAATCATCCTTACCTGATTCTCTGGATTCCAAGAATTGCTGAACCACTAGCTTCAGCTGCTACTGCTGCCTAAAACCAGGCCAACCTAAGAAGGACTGCTTGTAAAAGCCTCCCCAACCCATTCTCTGACTTCCAGGTCAGACTCCAAAAGTGAGGTTTCACTCTGAGGTGAAGGATCCAGAGCTCAGATTCAACTTTGCAGGGGGTCCAGGAGGACTGAATGTCCCTGGAGCTGCCACATCCCTTTGTCTGAGACTGTGTGTTATCTTCATGAAGGAGCTCTGAATAATCATTACTAGAGAAAAGAAATATTCAGTACATGGATATTACAACAGGTCCCTTTGTCCTTCTCCAAATTTAACCTTCCTTCAAGTTACCATACTTTAGTAAAATTCTTTAGATGATATACTATTTAAGCTCTAACTCAGATAAATTTCTTTTTTTGGGGGGGAAGGTGTGTGCAGAAATGGTGATTGAACTCAGACCCTTTTGCTTGTCAGGGAAGTGCTTATTCCATTGGGCCATCTCCCTGGCCTCTTCTGTGATTTTTTTTTTTGGCAGAACCGAAGATTGAGCTCAGGCCCTTGCACCTGCCAGGGCAACACTTATTCCTTTTAGCCATCTCCCTGGCCCCTCACTGAGCCATCTCTCTGGTCCCTAAATTTCTGTTCACTTATTCTTTTTGTCATTTTCAAATGCCCAGTTCTCTTCCTGGAGAGATTTTATTCTATCTAATACAGACCATCCTCCAAAAATAAATGATATTTGTTATTCTAACAGCAGCACAGGGGGATACTTCTGAAATTGTAAACATTAAATGTTGTGTGTACATTCGTGATCTTTTTGCTAATGTCTCAATAGCTATTCAAAATATTAGGCAGCAAACCAATCACATATCAGACTCAAAATTCCCTAGACCTAAACTTTACACTCTTTTTAAGAAGTCATTACTGTCTCATCTTGGTAAAAATGTTAGTTGATGAAATTCATAATTATCCTTTTGCTGCCCTTACTTGGCATAAACATACTGAATTATTTCTTTGCACTTATTTCCTCAAGACTTCAAGATATATGCTGACCAAAAGGAAAAATGCCTACTTTTTACATAGGTTACATAGAACCTCTGCAGGGTATCTCTGACTGCCCACCCAGAACTATGAGCCTGTCAGCCTGAGAAGCCGAAGAGCATATCCTGAGAAGCCTGAGAAGCATAGTCCATGATTCCCTCATGGCAGTTCATGCTAGTTCTTCTGAGGGACAAATGTTACAGTTAGTTAGTAAGTTGGAGACTATACCCATGCATTGGATCCTGTTTCTGTTCAAATTTGGAAGGATGTATGAAAATGTTTTGTATTCTACCGATGAACTTTTCTGTGTTGTAAAAAGCAGTCAGTCTGAGTCAAGAAGCATCATAATTTTTTAATTTTATGTATTTATACAGGGTCTCACTACAAAGCCTGGTTTCATAATGATCCTCTTGTTTCAGCCTCTCTAGTGCTGGGATTACCAGCATGCTCCACCAGGTGTTTAGATTGCTGAGTTATCTCTTTTGCCCCATGGGGCATCATCCTTGAAGGGAGAGAGAAGTGGAAGGAGATAATCTGTAGCTCTGTGTGTGAAGCAAAAGGTTAATAAACTGAACTGGACCTTTTTATTTCTACTTTAAATTTTCAGGAACATATATGGATGAGCTTTTTCAAATATGATCCAGGAATGTCTGAAAGGAGCTTCTGGAAGGAGCATAAGGAAGAAGAAACACAGATTTCAGGAAACTTGATCCTGGGAGGGAACCACCAGAGGAGAGAGAATTGCCATGGACAATGCATTGCTGGGATAAATTGTGCTATGTGTCACAGGAAGAGCAGTGGAGAAGAATAGAGTAGTGGGTCTAAGCAGGGCTCAAGAACTGCGTCTGACTCATGCAAAAGGCAGAACAATGATCAAGACCTGAAGCTTTCTTCAGGTGTGTCTCTGATCTTCATTCAGCAAAACATGCCCCAAATTCAAATGTTACCACTGACTGAAAAAGTTACTATTGCTAAGCTCAAAAGTAGATGAATAATCAAAGCAGCTGAATGAGGTTCTCTCTGTCACACATGAACTTTCTTAGCAGACACCTGCTCAATCAAAAGAAAACTCATGTGTGCCTTCTTGAAGGAGCATGGATCCTGACTCCCTCATACCTACAGGTTAGAGTTATGAAGGCTATAAAGGCTGTCTGCCTTTGTTTTTCTTAGAGATGGGCATACCTGTTGGCTGTATCAGGACACTGCAATTAGAAAGGCAGGAAGAGTTTCAGGATTGCAGAGAGAAACACATTAGCATTTCCTGACACACATAACAATCATCTCCAACAGAGAGGAACTTCCATAACCTGTTCCATGGCCTTTAGCTGACTCCTTAGACATACTGTACAAACTCAAAAAACAATTAGAAAGTAAAACAGCGATTTCACCTTGCTGTCTAAAGGAGAACTGCAAGCTTTCTGAGAATGGCCAAACAAATCAGGAAATGAATAGAGGCAAATCCAACGTGCAGTACAGAAATAAGTCTCATTGAAGTTATAAGGAACCAGCAGTGCAAGGCCCTGGGGCAAGACCCTCAAGGCATAAAACATGTTCTGTTTAGAAAAGAAATTCAAGTCCATCACAAGTTTTCCAGCTTTCAACTTTTACAAAGCTGAAACAATTGATGAAAGGTAAAAGCAACCAGCAAAGTGCAGATAACAGCTTCAATTACCTCAATAATTCACAATAAAGAGTCAAGAGAAAGAATTTTGAGGTGCAAAAGCAGCAGACTCTTAGCTCCTTCCAGTTATCATGGTGGAACCTTCCCAATGAAGGAAGAGAAGCATAACTGCCCACATTTTGTATATGACACATGGCAAGTCTGTGTAACCTGATACCAAGGATAAATTCAAGGGAGAAATCAGGTTAAGAACAGGAACAGTTTATTGAGACTTAGGTTGTCCTGAGAGACACTAGGGCATGCTAATGGTTGCCATAGAAGTCAATCATCAGAGATATTATATAGAGCAAAGTCACAATGAGTGTACAACATGGATCAAACTCCAATGAACCTACACACTTACAAGTATTCCACACTGGTAGTGTTCCTCCAGGTTGGAAGTGGGGCATGGAGCAAGTATATATGGTTGACATGATCAACCTTGGATTTTCTATCACTTCAAAACAAGATGATTTGTAGGAAAGGATGGATTCAGGCTCATTTTTCCTGTAAGAACTCATCTCTTCTCATTATCAAAGAAGCTTGGGTCCTTCTTTTCACTTAGAATGGCTGTAGTCCACATTGGGGAAGATCTGGTTCTTACTCTGGGCAGTGCTTCCTGCCTTCCTAGGGAAAGACATTACACTGTTTAATCTCTCAGAGAAGATTGGCAGGAGCGTTTTTCTGTTACCTACTCAGCTGTTTTCAGTATCAGAGGAGTGTGAGACATTGCTTCAATGAGAATGACTGTGGTACCTTTTATGCAACCTCTGTTCTTATAGGGATTATCATTGCCTGTATCCAGTGCAGATACATCAGCCTGCTAACACAGATGTGTCAGCCCGTGGGCACAAACTTTCTAGATTCCACCAAGGGCTTTGTGGTTTTCTACTGCAATTCCATGGAACAAACTTGCTTGAGACAATGTCAAGGGCTTTAGAGTTCTGGTGGGTATCGTGAAAGTCCACCGATATGTGATGCAGACCCTCAAGTGGATTCTTTCCTTCTCTTGCACATGGATATATTCTGTGCATTCTTTTGTAGTTGACTCTTTAGGTGACTATAATAGAATAAGGCTACACATAATGGATCCTGTTTGGAGTATCTTCCTTACAGATGTTGACTACAACAGGTTTCACTGATATCTATTTCTTCTATCACTTTAAATTAGTTAAGTGTATTCTCAATCTCTGGATTATCCCAGAAGAATCAAAAGCATCACACAGCAGGGAGATATAGACAGCTGTGTCTCTTAGCCAAATCTTGGAAGCAACCCAAATACATCCCAAGCCACAAATGGATAAAAATGATGTGTGGATTTTAAAATTTACAGAAATGGAAAATTATTCAGCCATAAGGAAAGGAAAATTGAAACATATATTGGTACATCACTTTGAGACCATAATGATCAGTGAAATAAATCACACACTCATGTGTAAATATTACATCATCTCTCTGGTGTGAGAAATTAAATATGTATATAAGAGAACAAATGTACAAGAGATTCTGTGGAATAGGAAGAAAGTCTACAAATGGAAAAGGAAATAGGAAGGGCACAGGGGAAGGGAATGAAGGAAATGAAAAATATGAGCAGAGCACAGTAAAATAAAAACCATGCTGTCTGACCAAGAAGGGATAGGTGATTTTAAAGAAGGACTGGGAATAAGAGTTTTAAAAAAAAGAAACCAACATATCATGTACAGACACAAATTATACCACGGTCCTTGAATTTTACAAAATTAATTGATGTTAGGCTTTAATTAAAGCATAGTTCCCTTCTAAGAGCAGCTCTTTCCTTCACTGAATGCAGAACTAGCTGGGTGCACTGGCTGAGTACCCGCTGGGTGTTGCTATGGTCCATAGCACAGGTGAACTGAGGATAGCAGTGGCTGTCCTCATTGCCACCAGCACTGGCGATGTTCAGAAACTTGTCGCGGATGAAGTACTTGGCCCGGGTCACTCGTGGGTCCTCTCCGGGCTCAGGAGCAGCACCATCAGGAATAGTGTACTGAGCAAATTCTGGAAAGTGGTCCTTGATCTTGGATTTCCCAGCAAGGACTTTCTCAGCCAGCAGATCTTGCTTGTTGAGGAAGAGAAACACACAGGAGTGGTGGGGGCATGTGCGCCAGAAA
Organism: Ctenomys sociabilis; assembly: GCA_004027165.1. Taxonomy (NCBI): domain Eukaryota; kingdom Metazoa; phylum Chordata; class Mammalia; order Rodentia; family Ctenomyidae; genus Ctenomys; species Ctenomys sociabilis. The sequence goes on from PVKA01036414.1 coordinate 17,556, forward strand.
GAACTAAAACTGTTGAGAGCCTCTTGCAGTCTGTTGGTCCCGGTGGTATTCTGGTCGTAGCTGCTGCTGTCCACCATGAAAATGATGGCAGTGAAGTTTTTGAAGATCTCTGCCCATACCCTGTTGATGTAGTACAGCCCATCTGTATACAACATATGGAAGTTGACTTCATCCACTTGGAACTTGGTATCAAAGATTCTGGGGATGTGGAGGCGGCAGTGAAAGAGATCCTCAGGTTTGGGCTTATAGTGGGGCTTTCTGATGACATCTATTTTGTCCAGAAAGTAGCGGGAACAGTCCAGTAGCCCGGCCTGCATGCAACGGTCATAGGAGGAGTGCACGCCCTTGTCCTCCCACAATTCCTTGGCGTACTCAAAGAACCGGGGTGGGAAACTAAAGCTGAGCTCGTCCCTTGTGCCCAGGATGTATTCCACTCTGAACTGGTTTTCAGGGTGGGCCAGCTCTGCTGGGGGCCACAGGCTATTCATGGACAAAAGAACGTTTTCAATTGCTTCCTTCAGGGAGTTTCTGACCTTCTGCACTGCAGAGGCCCGCTGACTAGCTCCATCAAAACCCAGCCCACACAGCATTTTTACCTGCTTGAAAAGCGTGTTTTTGCCAGATTCCTTGGGCCCGATTAGCAGCAGGCGGTGCGTGGGTGCACAGAGGCTCTTGTCCTCCTTCAGCTGTTTTTGTGCCCTTCTCACCTCACATAGGTCCTTGTCCTTGCCCTCATGTTCTCTCCTGTAGATTCCAAAGCAGCTCATGGCTAGGTAGGAAGACCAGACCTCGATGCTGTGGGGCAGAAGCTGAGGTTCTGAAGGTACCTCTGGTCCAGGAGACCTTGGTGCAGGCACAGGAGAACTTAGTGCAGGCCCAGGAGACCTTGGTGCAGGCCCAGGAGACCTTGGTGCAGGCCCAGGAGACTGAACTGCTGGTTGTAGGGCAGGATTCAAGCAGCTCTTCCCCTGAACTTCTTCCTCTGGAATCCAGCTGAGGGTGGCCACTCCTCTGACTTGGATTGTGGTCTGGGCTCTGAGTGCTGGCCACAAGAAGAGGCAGGAGGGTATAAAAGGGAGAGGAGGGTGGAACAGAGGGCAAGAGCCATGCAGGGATAGGTGTGTCCTCCTTCCCTGGTGTTTTCTGGTTGGAGGATCTCACACTGAGGCCAACCCCAGTAGGAAGTGCTGGAGGCCTGCTTCCCTCACCTGTCCCTCCGCCGCCACCCCTAGAGAAAGAGGACCACAGGGAAGACCCTGCCCTGGAGAAAAATGCTCCGAAGCCCTTACCTTTTGTTTTGTTTTGTTTTTACTTCAGACTGGGTCAGTCCAATGAGATTAGGCTGACCTTAAACAAACTGTGTAACCCAGGATGGCCTTAGAGTCTAAGAATCTTCGTAACTTAGTATCCTAAGACCATTGAACATTTTTAATTAATCTGTACTCCTTATTTGTTTGTCTTCATCTGTAAATCTTGGTTTTTTTTTGTTTTTTGTTTTTTTCTTTTTTTAGGTTTCCTGACTTTGATTTTTGGATTCTAAATAGTAATTCCTGTGGATAAGTAGATGATTTGCAAATGGTTTCTCTCTCATTTGGACAGCTGACTTTACATTCAGTTGTTTCCTGTGCAGTGCAAAATCTTAGCAGTGCAGAACCTTTTTAATGGATGCAGTGCTGTGTGCTTTCTTCGTTTTAGCTGCCCAAGCTCCTGGTGTCATACCCGAAAAATGGTCTCAAACACAGCAGCAGGGAGCGTTCACACTGCTTATTAGCAGGTGTCTTATGGTTTGGTGACTTCTGTTTGAGATTTCTGTTCTCTTGGGTTGCATTTTGTGGATGATATAAGATAAAAATCCAGTGAATTTTAGTTTTAGCATGCAATTACCCAGTGTAAACCATGCCAGTTACTAAACAGATGAAGTTTCTCCCTTTGTGTAGAATTCATGCCTTTCCCAAGCATTAGTTGGTCCTAAGAACAGAGTTTCTTCTGTATCGCTATTATATTGCATTGGTGGGTATATATCTTTATGGCAGCAGCATAGTATTTTCATGGCTGAAGTTTTGTAATACAACTTACACTGAATCCAGGAGTGTAAGACTTCCATCTTTATCCTTGATCAATATTCCTGTAGATGTTTAGTCTTCAGTGCTTCCATGCAAATTTTACAATTTTCCTGTTTCCATGTGGAAAATACTATTGGAATGGTAAGAAATTACACTGAACCTCTTCATTGTCTGGGTTTGTATGGATAGTTTGACAACATTGATTCTTCTGATTGTAAATATGGTCAGCTTGCTATTATCTTGGATGCTACTCTTTTTAATTTGCAGATCTTTTACATTCTTCATTAAATTTATTTCTAGGATTTTCTTTCTTTCTTTCCTTATTGAATTTTAGGCCAGAGTCTATAGGATGTTCAGGATCTCACTATATATATCTGATTCATAGTGATTCTCCTGTTTTTAGTCTCCCAAGCATTAGGATTATAGGCTCACACCACCACACCCAGTCTCAATCCCAGTCTCAGTGGGCCCCATAATAAGGAATGGCAAGGCACATTGGCAAGGCACTCTGGCACTGCGCTCTGCCAAAGCAGGTACATTGGTATGCTGAGTTGTCAGGCCAGCCCTGCTAAGAATATTTTTCTTTCTGTACTGCTCAAAGTGGGCTTTTTGTTAATGCTTCTTCAGTGGAACATAGTATTTAGAAATGTAACTAGTTTATGTTGATTTTGTATCCTGCAAGTTTACTCACATTGTTTACCAGTTATGTTTCCCAGCATAGTACTAAGGATTTCTTGTATAAGAACAAGAACAAGTTGTCTGCAAAGGGAAGAAATTGTATATACTTATTTCTGCTATGAAGGACTCCTACTCCTTTTCTTTTCTAGTTAGTTTTTCTGATAAGGACTTGCAATTCTATATGGGATAGAAGCGGTATATCAATCATGCTCCTGAAGTTTAAAGAAGATCCCTGACAAGTACATTTATGGACGAGAGATTTAATTTATGTCACAGCTCTAGAGAACTGTATTACAGGTGCCTGGCTCTAGGATAATCTAAGATGGCCCAGGACATTAGAGGGGCAAACTGCTCAATGCATGGCAACCAGGAAAAGAGAGTGGGAGAGAGAAGGCACAGAGGCAGGGACTTTCGCCACCGCAAGCCCAGAGCCATCGTGCTAATCAGGCTGCAGCTTCCAGGCACATTCCACTGAAATGAAGGACCATGTGCTTAGGGGCGAAGGTTTGTTCAAATTCATTTTTCCTGAAGTGAGTAGCTATGTCATATGCAATTTTTCTGAAACATTGGGAGAAAATGGGAAATTTCCAAAATGATGGTATGAATTCACTGTCTTATGATCCTGCTGCTCCTATATTGCCTCATAGCATATGAATCATGGCCTTCCAAATTTATATCTTCACTAGGAAATTGAGAAATGTGCATCTCAGTGCCCCAAAGGGGAAATAAATCAAGTCACAAGTGAGTCACCTTACATTAGAGTGACAGAAGTAGGTCATCTTATCAGATCAAAAATGTCTAGTTCCTTTTTTGGCATTTAACTTTAAACAGATGATTGTTTACTATTTCCTAGCTCCTTGAAAGTAAAGTTTTGGTTTCAAACTGTTTCCTTCCTGTCTTATAAAGTGAATCTGTTCTTTACTTTGGAACTTGTGGAAGAAATTTTTTTTTTTTTTTTTTTTTTTTTTGTGGTACCAGGGATTGAACTCAGGACCCTGCATTTGCTTATTCTATTGAGCTATCTCCCTGGGCCCAAAAATCACTCTTAATCTTTGATCAAGTTTTTTTCTAAAGCTATATTTAGAGATTCTGATTCTTTCTTTGGAAAATTACTCTGTTCTAACCGTATATGAATTGAATTTACTTTTTAATTTTTTTCTCATGCTTGGGAGATAACTTAGCTGCCTAAGCACCTGCCCGACAAACACAAGTACATGGGTTGCATCTCCAGTATGACATCACCTGTTGGCCCTGACTCACTGGCCTCCCAATGCCTGCCTCGGAAAAAATGCATGGTGGAATGTCACTGTAATTGCAGCTCTCAGAAGGCTGAGACAGTAGGATCAATAAAACTGTGAGCTGCATAGCAAGACAATGCTAAATAAGAACATAAAGGATTAAATTTGTGTCCCATCTTTAATCATTCAATGCTTCTGATTAACATCTGTATTTCCATGACTGCATGCACTCTTTTCACTATTATGGGAGAACTATACAAATATTTTACACTTTTAGG
>PVKA01036415.1:0-21814 GCA_004027165.1 Ctenomys sociabilis
CCCTGCTGAGCCCCTAATGGTCGAAGCTTTTGTTCTGCATTCAGTGGCTGCATGTGATGGGCAGGAAGCTGCAGTCTCCCTTTGTTCCATGGCCTTATTCAGCAATTTAGATCCATCATAAAAATCAAATATGCATGTTGCAATCGCCTTGCCTGCAACAGCTTCAATTTTCACCTTTCTTTAATTTGAACTCCACAGGAGAAGAAAGAGAGGGAAGGGAGAAAGGGAAAATGAGGGTAAGAAAAATGGCTTTGTATTTTTGCTTAGTGGACTGTGAAAATAGGCAGTAATGAAAAAATATATATTTTTTAATCTCATGGGTGCATCCATTCAAAATAAGACATACCACCAAACCAGGCCAGTATAATCCCTCCCAAACCATCCCAGTTAGCTCAGGCTCCAGAACTTGGATGTGAATTGATGGATAAAGAAAAAAAATTGGAAAGTATTACAAAGGGGTGGAAAAAGGAAGGCTCTTTATGGCTTGAAGAATCATCCTGCTCAGAGAGGTACTGCTAACACCACTTCTAATTACAGTGAGAAGAATGTTTGATGTTCAGCAATTGTCATGAGTTTCTTTTATAAAATAAATGATTGTAGGAAAAGGTTTATAGAGGGAATGAGAGTCATTACATTTAAGGACATATTTTCTCTCCAAATAAAAATGAACACATTCATAAAGATGTTTTTGTCCACTTATTGATTTGTACACTATATTTAAAAATTTCCCAGAACTTCAAAGGATATGTTCCCTGGAGTTCAAATAAATTTGCATCAGCAGCTTTGGTATTGATTATTCAGAAAATATAGAAACCCTTTACCTATTCCACTATTAGACTTGAGCAGTGATTTTACAGAAGGGTTTATACCCTAATATAAACAATATGGCCAATATTTATTTGATTTATTAAAAAATAAAAGATCTAAAGAACTGTGCCTCTTTCTGCCTGGTTTCACTTACTACTACAGATTTTAAAGGCTCAAGCTAAACTTGAAACCAACCAGTTTGAAGATCCTTTGCATACTCTTATAACTGAGCTATTATAGGGTAATTCCAGGGAGATTTGCTGTAGTCAACATATGACAAACACGGAGTAGAGTGTAGGATGGGGGCAAACTCCAAGAGCAAGCTTCAGGATAATTCAAGGTTGAAAGCCTTTGATTGCCTGGAGTGGAGTTTCTCCTGGAAGATGTACCGATGAATCTGGGATCAAAACCAATTTTACAATTTTGATCCATTGTAATATGGAAATACCCCAGGTTCTGCTTGACTAATTAGAGATGTATGAAGAGGGTTTCCTTTCCACAACATCATTGATTTTTCTTTCAAACTCCCCAGTTTCACAGAGAAAATCTCTGGCATTTAAAAGTGTTCAATTTAGTACAGTTCACTGGTGCATGTAATCTTTGCTAACTACATCCCATTTTCTGTGAATTTGGTTTTTCAGGCCCTCTTAGGTTCTGGATATATTTTTATATTTATTTGGATTTCAAGTAAAATTAAAGATGCGGATATACAAGTACAGAGAGGAGAAATTTAATGTTTTGGGTGTTTTTGATTAACACTTTTTCCTTTGGAAAAATAGACAACTTATCTATTCCTACAAAAGGAGTAGAATTTTAAAAATTGGATTCTTCATGACCTAAGGCTCTATGTGAGTCAAGATAGATTTTAAAGGCTCAAGCTAAACTTGAAACCAACCAGTTTGAAGATCCTTTGCATTACATTTAAGGACATAAAGAGTTTTCTTTATGTCTTGAATCTGCCTATTCTGGAAAGAGTGATAAAATTAAGATAGATAAAAGTATGTGGAAATTTACAACACTGGATAAAATACTTAATTGTGTACTGTAACTCAGCAAAAGCCATAGCTCAGTGCCAGCTCAGCCTTCCCTCCCCACCCAGTCTTTAACACTGCTCCATATCTCTTAGGACACTGCAGGCAGGTACCGTACCCTATGATTTCTCATTAGAGTCAAGGTTGGCACTTCATGTTTTCAACTTCTCTCATAGGAGAAAAGATGCCAGACAGATAGATTAAATGATAAACATCTCATGTTGAAGAATGAAACCTTTTCTCGTTGAGTTTAAGATACTTTAACATTAAGAGCATATACTTAATTGAACATTTTCTTTTCCCTGATCATTTTGTTTTTTTCTTCCCAAGATATAATTTGTAGGAGGCCTAAAGAAAAAAAAAAAATTGTTTCATGGTACCTTGGTTACATTTCAGGTCATCCCAACTATTCTTCTCACGTATGCTTCTAACAAAACAGTAAGAATTGTTTTCCTTCAGGATTGGAACTCGTCAGAGTGCCTTTTTCCTTTTTCAGTACTAAATAAATGCTGAACTAATGTTAAGTCTCAATTTCTGAAGTCATTACAACCCTGGATGTTAAGAGTTCAGCCTCTACAATCAGACTGTCTCAGCTCAAGTTCTGGCTCTGTCCTTTATCACCGCCTACCATAGCATGAATCTTTACCTCAGTGCCAATGGAAATTAAAACAGGCACAAATTTGCAGGCAAAAGTTTTAACTGGAGAATGAAAGGAAAGCAAGAGAGGATGTAGCTCTAGAAAAGATTAGGTCTACAAGCAAGTAAGTGAAGATAGGAAGGAGGCTTCAGGCCTTCAGAACTGAAAGAGAAATACATCTCAACAAAGGATTAGACTGCCCCACCCACAAAAGTGGGACCAGGCTCATGGGGTGCCATGGTGGGCTGGGGTCTGGCTAATCATTGTCTCAGGCTTGATTTTGTAGCTGTGGAGAGATCTTTATTGTTTTAGGATCAATTCTGTTCCCATGAGATGGTTGTTTCTGTTTGGGCTGTGGGCAGCCTTAGTTTCTATAATAGAGTAATTTCTCCTCCTTCATGGAGAAGGGTGTGAGCATATATGGGAGGTCTGTGGGGCCCTGCCTTGCCTGGAATCTGAAATGATTACAGGTTTAGGGTAATGGAGCCTTCTACCTGTAGCTGAACATCGCTCTAAGTCTCTTATTTTAGTGCCCTCAGTCTTGAAAGGGCTACTAGGTTATAAAAAATTATGACCAATCAACTTAGTTTTGCTGACTTTTAGATAGACACTTCCTAAGTATCTTTTCATGCCTCCACAGAACTCAAAAGGGATTTGACCCACAGTTTTACAGAATGAAAAGCAAGCTTTGTTCTGCTTTTAGTTGTCAGTTGGGCAACTGAAGTCTCCAGGTCCCTGACTGCCTCAGAAGAAAACACAAATCATGCTTTAGATGAATGATAAATATGTGAGGGGCCCAGGACCTTGTTTGTCCTCTATCCCTTTAATGGTCTCTGTGTCATCTTGATTGCCTCCATGACCTTGGGTGAGCTCAGTCTTAGTGCTTTCATTTGTACAGTGACCACATATGGATAATAGCACTTAGTTCATAAGATTGTGTGAGTTCAGTGAGATTATGTAGTAGTTTTTTTCACAGATTGGTTCCTCGGGAACCAGAGATTAACCTTCAGGGTGTGTATTAGGGGACACTTTTGGAAACTACACCTCGAGAAAATAAGCTGTGGTGCATTTCCAGCCAAGATCTCGAGCAAGGATTTTTATTGTTGTTTTGGGGTGTGTTTGTTTGTTTGTTTGTGTTTTCTAATTGGAGGACTGACAATTGAGGGCAGTCTTCTAGCACTCTTATAAGTAGGGAAATAAGTTCTTTATTCCTGAAGAGGCATGTAGGTGGCATATCTTAGTAGCCACCTAAAGTAGGTCCTCAATAAATATTACCGCCAAGTTATATTTGCCTATAAGAACATTTCAGTTTTCAATAGCCAAACAATTGCTCCTATTATATATTTTAATTATAAGAGGCAATAATAATGTTGCAGTACTGGACTTCTGGAACTGGACTTCCTGGGTTGGAGTACCACCAGTCCCTCAAATGACCCCTGGATAACTCAATTGGATGATTCTCTCTGCGTCTCCTTTCTCATTCATGAAAGAAAAATATACATTGCAGTAATATCCATGAGGAGTTATAAGAATTAAATGTGCTGATATTTATACTTTGAACAGTATTAACATAAATAAACCATCTACAAGTGCTAGTTGCTGTTATTATTACTATTATTATTTTTTTTTTCTCTCAATCCAGTTACACATGATTGGGTACACTTTTTTATACAAGTCAAAAAGTAGTTTAGAATCTACTGATAAGCCTGCAGAAAAGCCTTGTGTATCCTGAACACTCAGGTCTTCCTTTGACCCTTATCATAAATCCGTGATCCTTATTTATTCCTTTCTGGCCTTTGTTCCATTTGGCTCCATTCCATTTGGCTCACTGTACTTTTGTTATCTTTGTCTTCTTCTTCCCTCACTTTTATGTCAGGATTTGTTATTGTTGTTGTTATTCTGAGATTGAACACAGTTTTTCAAACCAATCTACATCCCCAGCAATATACATATATATTTTAGAAAGGATTGAGTTTCGAGGTGTTTATCAAACCCACAATTCTGGGTTTAAATCCTACTGTTGTAATCAGGAACTTTTTTTTCTCTGTACTTTAGGGAAAGGTCTACATGGTGTTCATGTTCTCACTACTAGATCAGACTCAGTGATCCTCCTGTTTACCGCCTCCCAAGAGCTGGGATTACAGGTACACACCACCACACCCAGTCTCAATCTCTGCCTCAGTGTGCCCCAGGGTCAGGGCCAGCATGGCACCTGCTTGCAGGAACTTTAATCCACTGAGCTATTTGGCCGGCTAGAGACACGTTATTTGATCTGTGATCCTCAGTGTTCTCATCTATAAACAGAAATAATGTTGTCTACTTGATAGGAAGTACCTAACATAAGAAGGTTTTATGAGTAAGTGTTTCAGTTTCCATTTGTGAAATAGAGGAACAGTCTTATACTTAGAATGGTCTGAAGATGCCATAGGTCTGTAAATGAAATATACTTAGAACAGCACCGGATATAAAGTACAGTTCTGCTTCTGTTCAGGAACTTAATTAATTCTATGATTCTGATGAAGATGGCCCAGGTCGTCTGGTGTGTGTTACCCAATGCAGCATTCACAAAGAGAAGCAAAATTCTGCCAAATGCCTGTTTGAGAAGAGAATTGTTCTGGAATCGAGGTGTTTATGAACTAAGGGACTGCTGTGCACGTTGAGAGAGGGTTAGCTCATAAAATGATGGTGATAAGCCTGCAGAAAAGCCTTGTGTATCCTGAACACTCAGGTCTTCCTTTGACCCTTATCATAAATCCGTGATCCTTATTTATTCCTTTCTGGCCTTTGTTCCATTTGGCTCCATTCCATTTGGCTCACTGTACTTTTGTTATCTTTGTCTTCTTCTTCCCTCATTTTTATGTCAGGATTTGTTGTTATTGTTGTTGTTATTCTGAGATTGAACACAGTTTTTCAAACCAATCTACATCCCCAGCAATATACATATATATTTTAGAAAGGATTGAGTTTAGTCACTAAGTTGCTTATAGTAGCCTTGAACTTATGATCCTCCTTCCTTAGCCTCCCAGAGTGGCCTACACCACTATCCTAGCTGCACATGAGCATTCTGAGTGTCATGTGGGTTACCATTAAATTCTACCCTCTAATAATCTTTAAAGAAGGAAAGAAAAGGGCCAGGGAGATGGCTCAGTGGAATAAGTGCTTCCCTGGCAAGCACAGGGGCCTGAGTTCAATCCCCAGTTCTTCCAAAAAAAAAAAAAAAAGAAGAAGAAGGAAAGAAAAAGCCTCTAATTTGTTTTTGTTCTTGAAATAAATACATCTGATAACGGATTACACATGAACTACAGAAAGGCCCATGCTGCAGAAAGTGGGGCTTCCCAGTTCTCCTCCTTCTGAACAGATGTGAAATGGACTTAAATGAAGTTTAAACACGTGGATAATGAGAAGCTGACCGAATCTCCAAATCTGAGATGCAAAACATAGATAATATTCTTAGTTTACTTGAAACAAGTGTTACACGTGTTACCAGCTGAAGGAGAAAGAACTAATGCAGTTCCTTCAAGCCCCTGACATTTTTTGTTTTCTGAGACAGGATCTCACTACAAAGTGCAGGCTGACCTTGAACTCAGAGATCCTCTGGCCTCCGCCTCTGAATGCTGCCACCTCACCTGGCTGATTTTCTGATTTTGTTGTCCCTGAATATGCTCTTCTATTGACATTGTGTTTTGCCTAGTTCCATAATGTTTGGTGCCCTTTAATGAGTCTTTAAAGACTCATCTGCAAAAGATCTTGGCACAAACATCTGCTATCTATAAAGACTTATAAACTATTTTTTATAATGGTATATAATAAATAATAAATGTAACCCCACTTTTCTTTTAGAAATAAATAGCCTGAATAAACTCACCTATACTGGATAGACACAGGTTGTTTTTGTTTTTTTTTTAATATAATTTCAGATTGGCACTCTGGTAAGTGCTATATTACATTGTTACTTTTTTTTTTTTTTTTTTTTTTTGACAGAACTGGGGATTGAACTCAGACCCTTGCTCTTGCCAGGGAAGCTTCTTGCCAGGGAAGTGCTTATTCCACTGAGCCATCTCCCCGGCCCCCCGTTACTTTTTGACAATAATGAGTTTATAATCAGTTATGTAGAAATTATCTTATAGAAACAAAATCTGAAGGGAAAGGAATCTGACTTCAGGTTTATTTCACAGGAAAAAGCAGGAGAGTAGCTCAAAATTCAAGCAGTCCTCTGTGAAAATTAAAAAGACAAATCTTGAATTCTTAGACCTATGCTCTCTTTTAAGGATATTATCATACAGATATCTAGAAAATAGCACAGCTTCAAACATACCCCTTAATACATACATTAAAGCTGCAGTTTTTTGATAGCAACAGAGCTATCATCTCTGTACATACTTTGAACTAGCATAATATCTTCTACCCAGGAACCTCAAATTCCCACAAATTCCATACCTACTAGTAATTACATTGTTAAATGTATAAAATGTACCCTGTATATATTTTCTTTCTTCAAATCTTGCTTTTAGAGTTCATATCTCATTGCTTTTAAGGCTTTTTTCTTTGGGCTCTGCCTGATTTACCCTCCCTGAAAGGAGACTGATGCCTAGTTGGTGTGTTTTAAGAGGTTTTATACCTTACAAATCCCACTTATGTTTTCTCATTTAGAATACTTCCTGCCCCTAAAAGTATTAGGGATTCTTTTTTCATTAAACAATACATTTTTTTCATTAAGCACTCCAGAACTTCTTTTTTTTTAAATTTTCACCTCTTTTATGCTTAGTGTGTAGTATGTACTCAGTAAATCAAGTTGAATGCAAAGAAACTTGCTGTCATTTTCAAAAGTGATTCTTTTGAAATGCTATGTACAGTCCAAAACTAATTCTGGTATTGTCTGCAGAGCCTGTGGCATGCAGATGCAAGTTTGTGCTTATTGTTCCATGTCATCTTATTTATTTATTATTATTTTGTTTGTTTGTTTCTTGTTTTTCATTTTTTTGACATTCTAAATATTCTTGTTTTATTTTATTTTTATTAATTTTATTGAGAAATTAATGCCAGTGAGACAGTTTCAAATCTAAGTAGTAGGACAGTTTCAATAATTAATACATTACATATTGTTGTCTTCCTTTTTTTCTTTTCAAGTGTCCCCTTTATTTATTTATTTTTCTTTCTTTTTATTTTACTGAAGTACAAATATCAATGAGACAGTTTTAAGACACATTAGCAGGACAGATTCAATAAATTAATACATTGCAAACTTTTTATAATGTTTTGGTATCATACAAGGTGCATACATGATATTATACTTACAGATATTATTATAGCAGATGTCTCTTATCAGTAAATTAAGAGTGTAGCTATTTACTTATCTTATTTTTTATACCTGAATTATATCAAAGATTCAATAATTAATGCTTTCTACCTTGTTATTTTCCTAGTGGTTGTCCATAGTACTAGAAGCCAGCATAATATCGTGCCCAACCACTATTAGTGCAAATCTTGCTTCTCACAGAATTATGCAGAAGCACGGCATATTTATCCTAACTGTACTGTTTATATACACACATCATGATTCTTCCTTTGTATACCCCTTTTTTTGTCTAGACCTATCAAAGATGGGCACTCCATTGTCATTCAAACAATTTAGGTTCCGGAACTCGGTGACACAATCCAACACAGTCCAGCATTCCACAACTAATAGTGAGTTATCTGAAGAAATTGTTAACTGTAGTCATTTACAGCTCAACTTATTATTATGGCCCCACATTGTATACCTCATTTTTATACTTTTCTGCTGGATGGTTAAGACCTAGATAGAGCAAGATCTATATATCAAAACATGTAGTTTTTGTTTCTGATCATGTCAGTGAAGTCCCCTCAGGGTTTATCTTGTAATCCTGTACCTTACTCTGTAGATCTTTTGTCTGTGTCGGCCATGTGGATGAGTCACGGCCAATGCTTGACCAGTTTGCTGCCTGTGAGAGCCTGAGAGAAAGTTTTCTTTCCATGTGACTCTCCCCAGGTACACTATAGATCATTGATCTCCTTGCTCTGTGGCTCCATAATCTCCTTGTTCAGAAAATTTGGGGCACAACTGAGTTCTATGATGTTGCAGTACAGGTTCTCCTATGTCCTGAGTCTTCGCTGACCTTGAAAGGCTAGGGCCAAAATGTTGGCTGGCCTTGCGGCTCTTCTATTTCTCCAATTTTGATCTGTGAACTTAGGTTGTTAACCATCCAAATGAAAATTTGCTTAGTACCCCACAGCATAAGCCATTCACTTTGCCCTATCTGACTCAATTGTTTTTAGTTGTTGTTGTACATTTCTACTTGTATTTCTTCTTTTCACTTCTTATTCTAGGGAGACTATACAATATTTGCACATGTGTGTCTGGTTTATTTCACTTACGAGCATATGTTCAAATGGCATCCACTTCAATATAAATGCTTCAAGTTTATCATTCTTAATAGCTGAGTAATACTCCATTATATAAAAATACCACATCTTTTTTGACCATTCCTCATGTGATGGACATCTTGGTTGTTTCCAAGATTTTGCTATCACAAATTGCGCTGCTATAAACATAGGTACACATATATCACTATGATGTGATGTTTTCAGTTCCTCTGGGAAAATTCCCAGTAGGGGGATAGTCAGCTTGAATAGGATTTCCAGTCCTACTCTTTTGAGGAGCCTCCACACTGACCTCCACAATGGTTGTATCAGTCTACATTCCCACCAGCAGTGAGAAGTGTTCCCTTTTCCCCACAACCTCTCCAACATTTGTTATTGGTTGATTTCCTTATGATAGCCATTCTTTGTGGAGTGAGATGGTATCTCAGTGTTGTTTTTATTTACATTTCACAGATGGCTAGCGATGTGGAGCATTTTTCATATATTTATTTGCTTCTTTAATTTCATCCTCTGAGAAGTGTTTATCCATCTCAGATGCACATTTCTGGATTGGGTCTTTAAATTTGAGGGCCCTGTTATATCTTATATATATATTCTTTATATATTCTAGACAGCAGACCTTTGCCCTATTAGTTAGGATTTTTTCAAAATTTGTGGGTTGTCTTTTCACTCTGTTGACAATTTCTCTTGACGTGCAGAAACTCCTCAAGAAGAGTTGATCCCAGTTGTTGATTCTTTCAAGTGTTTTCTGTGCAAATATATGTTTGTTCATGAACTCTTTACCTACTCCTATGTCTTCAAGAGTTCCTTCTATTTTCTCTTCCAGGAGATTGAGTGTTTCTGTTTTAATGTTTAGATCTTTAATCCATTTTGACTTTAGCTTAGTACATGGTGATAGAGCTGGGTCAAGTTTTAGTTTTTGGCATGCAGAAAGCCAGTTTTTCTGGCACCATTTGTTAAAGAGGCTATCTTGCTTCCAGTAAGCTTGTTTGGCCCCTTTGTTGAAGATCAGGTGGCTGAGTGTGCTTTTAGATCCTCTGCATCTTCTAACCTATTCCATTGGTCCTCAGGCCTATTTCGTTGACAATACCATGTTGATTTTATCACAGTGGCTTTGTAGTATAATTTCAATTCAGGAATTGTGATGCCTCCTGCCTTGTCTTTATTGGCCAAGATTGCCTTTGCAATCTAGGTCATTTGTGGTTCCAAATAAATTTTAGGAACAATTTCTCTAGGTCTGGGAGGTATGTTGGTGGCAGTTTGATAGGGATAGCTCCAAGAAAGTACAAAATTTCAGGTGGGTCTTTGAAGCCCAGGCTGATCTCAAGTGAGGAGAATCCTCCTGCCTCAGCTTCTGAGTGCTGGGATTACAGGCATGCGCCACCACGCCTGGCTCTCAGATGGATTAGATGGATCCATCCATTGAAAAACTATGGTTCTGTGACAGAATCGGATGAGATAGGGAAAGAGAGAGATTGAGTTCTAGAGCTGGGATTGCTTGTGCAGTAATCTTGCTGCTGAAGCACGCTATCTGTCCTTTGACAAGTGAGCTATACTTTGTGTCCTGGTTTTCTTTCCTGCAAAATGGGGATTTTAGAGTTAATTAACCTACTTCTTAGAGTTAATAAGAGGAGGAAAATATGTATGTATTTATGGCTTGTGTCTAGTTGTCCTCCCAAAGCCTCATGAAGTCATGGGGTGGACTTCTACAGTGATTAACTTATGAGTGTGATTATCTCATGATCCACTGGGATTATGGGTGTGAGTGCTACACCCAGTCTGGGGCTGATAGCCTGAATGCAGCATGAGGGAGACAGACTTGCTCTCTGTAGCCATACTTGCTGTTACTCCTCCCTTTTGCTCTTGCTGTTTTGCTGCCTTCTGCCACCATGAGCTGCTGCCCTCTGCCATGTCTGCCTTAGAGCCTGCAGAGTACGGACTGAAACCTCCAGTAACTGTGAGCTAAACAAACCTTTCCTTCCTTCATTTTGAGTGTCAGGAATTTGTCCCAGCAATGAAAGAAGAGTGACCAAGACAGTGTTGAACAGTGTATGGCACAATGCAAGCAATATACATGTTAGAAAGTGAGAGTGGAAAATCCTCACTCTTGTACCAGAAAGGGCTGAGGGCTTTGAGCAAGAAGGAAAACAGGAAATACACTTTGAGCAAAAGGGAAGACAGGAGATGCTCTTTGAGAGTGTTGTCCTGGTACTGCTGGGCACAGTGCATTTCCTGGGAGGCACCAGTTCTCATGAAGGGGAGCTAATGGCTTGAACTTGAGCACTGACTGTGGGAGTGGAAGTGAGAAGGTGCAGGATGGAGAGTTACAAGGTCCCCAAGACACACATTCACTAATTTTTCCAGGTTTTCATTTGAGGGTATCTTTGTTTTGAAACAGTCAAATACATTTGGCAATAGGTCTAGTGACAAAGGTGGAAGATCTTGGGTTAAAAAACAGAGAAAATTTAAAAAGTAATGAGACTGGTTTTATTCTCTGGTTTTTTGAATTGATACCAAAGGCAATTGAAAGTAAATTTATTTTAAAAATTTTAGATGTGTAATATATTTATCAATGGAATAAATGTATAATTTCCCCAGGTTATTACCGTGTTGGATGAATGTTAGTGTATTTATTTAGTCATCAGTAATATTGCATGTGTACTATACTACCTTTTTAATGAAAAAATGTAATAAAGTTGAAAAATGAGCCCTTAATATATAAAGATAATCCCTTGAATGGATACTTATAAAATGGAGATAAAGATATTTAAAGATTAAGGATCAGATGTGGCCCTTTATTCATTTTAATGACCAAGTCCTACCGAGATATGCACCTATTGAGTGCTGTAACACCTTGTTGATATTCTTTCTTCCTATTACTATTTGTTTTTATTTTCTACATTTTAAAAATCTGCTTTAAAAAAAAAAAGTGAAGCAAAAACCAGGATTTAACTTTAGGTACCACTAGAGCTAGGGAGGAAACTCATTTACCTTTGGGTTATCTCAAAGGCTGTGTGGAGCTTTTCGGGGATGCATTCTTGCACTTCCATTTTCTATATTCGGTTGCAATTTCCTGATACCATTGTTGAGTTTATTATAACTCTCCCCACTGTATTGTCTACCCATGTGCAGTCAGATCACTGAGGACTGCCCGGGAGCTAATCCCATCAGTTTTCTCTTATCACCTTGCAACTGCTCTGGCATGGGGACCAAATGCCAAGAGCCTCCCTAAAATAATTTTATATGATGTACTTAACATTGTGTTTTATGTCTTCTCCAAGCAAATGCACCACCCTGCAAGTTTTAGAGGTGAAATTGGTAGAAATGTTTATAAAATAAAGGTACTCTTTATAGGTATATCTTTAAAAAATATCAGTTGATGAATGCATACTGGCTGTCCATTTGCCCAAGAACTACCACTAAAAGAGAATGATTGGTAATTTGCATTCTGTTAGAAGGGACTCTACCCAGGGGCTACTGTTCTTATGCCAGATTAGTTCATAGAACTAGACAAATTGTCACATCTTACAGCAAAAAGAAGTTTAAGACAATGTATAATGTCCTAAAACTGAAACAGTTACTTGTTGAATTAAAAGCAGAAATCTGGATAGAGATTAATAACTCTAGTCACTGCCTCTGTTGAACAAACTCTAGCAAAAAGTTTCAGTTATCAGTTGAGGGGTGAGGGCCAAGATTCCCATTAAAAATATTAGAAAGAACTGAGATCTCCTTCTTAAATTCAGCATAGAGTTTTCTTAATCAATTTCATGGATTTTTGGTTTTGGTTTTGGTTTTTTTTGTTTTGTTTGTTTCTTTGTTTTTACCTAAACCTCATTCTTCAAATAACAAGGAAAAGTCATTTAGCATTTTGGACAGCAATAATTTAGTACTTTTGAAATATATTAAGTATGAGAACTATCATTTGCTACTTTCCTCTATTTTCAAATTCAAAAATGCTGGTTCTTGCCAAGCTCTGTAATACGAGATTGAGGAGAAAGAGACATCTGTTTATGCTGCTGTCCATTTCATACTGCTATAGCAATATCACAGACTGGATAATTTAAGAACAACAGAAGTTTCTTCAACTTACACTTCTGGAGGGTGGAATTTGGAGACCAAGGGGCTGTATCTAGTGAGGATCTTCATGTTGTACCATCTTCTGGGGAAAGGGGAAGAGGTGGTAGTGGAGGAGAAGCTGAACCCATCACGTTATCAAGATCTCACTCCTATAACAACTCAGCCATTAGTTGGATAACAGTGTGAATCCATTCACTTACAAAGTCTCTTAAAGGTCCCACCTCTTAGCACTCTTAGGGGTGGGGCTTCTAACCTGACTTTAGGGAACGCATGCTGCACTAACTCTGGACTCGATTGTCCTGAAGGCACCATATTTTTGTGTGTACTTTCTGCAATTCTATTCAAATGGTTGAGCATGGTACTTAAGTTGAAAGGCTGTTTTCCTGAATAGATCCTACGTTTATTTAGAACAGTGATTGTATCATATACATTTTTAGTGTCTCACTGTTTCTGTGTCTTCCAATCCCAACCATAATCATGCTTTTGAACAGATAAACATCCCTCATTCCTTGGTGATTAAGGGCATTTTCAGCTAAAACAGTGACAAGTATGTGCTTTATAACACTGTAAAGACTTCACATGATCAAACTCCAAAAGAAACCTATTGTTATCTGGGTGTGATGGTGCATTCCCGTAACCCCAATGCTCGGCAGGCTGAGGTAGGAATATTACTGTGAGTTTGAGGCAAGCCTTGGCTACACAGTGTCTCCAAGGCCAGCCCCAACTGCACAACAAGACCCTTTCTAGAAGGAGGAGAAGGAGAAGGAGGAGAAGAAGAAGAGAGAGAAAAGAAAAAAAAATCTATTGCTAACAATAGAACCAGACTAATTCAAATGCCTCAGACCAAGTTCCACTTTACTCCAAATTTCCAAGTGAGTTTGAAATGTCTCAGACTGAGCATCTTAGGCCAGTCTGGAAACAGGCAGGTCAGTCTTCAAATGGAAATCCTTAAAGAAAAGTTAACTTTCTGTTTCTCCTATTGTATGTTCTTGTATTCATATAGATTCTTGGTCATATCAGCATCTGACGATGAGAAATAAATTCTTGTCATTCTTTTTCTTCTTACTTTGATAGCTTTAGTGATTTGTTTGAGAAATCAGGGGAAACTCAAAGCTGAGGGGAGGCTTAAGAGACTGTTATTTTTATGTATTCACTTCTTCATGTTGCCAGTTACAAACCATAAAAACAAATTAATGCATAAAAGGGATACCATTATCTTCAGAAGAAAATGCTTTGTACAGCTTAAAAACTGGCAGATGCAGAAAAAAGAAATGTTAGCTAGTGAGATCTATAATATAAACCAACCAAAGAATACCCTTGAAATAAGAAATAAACAGGAAATCCAACAGAGGATGATATCTATACTTGGTTGCTGCAAGCTGCTATGTGTAAGTTTAAAAAAGAAGAGGAGACAGTGCTGAGTGAGGAGCCGTGCATACCTGGATGTGCTCTATTGAAAGAGGCGCTTGATTGCTCAGTAATTGTGGAGCTAGGCTCTTGGGGAGGCCTTTGTCATCCCTCCTTGGCTGACACCAGACGATAGTGTGGCTCTGTGATAAGAAACAGAGGACCAGTGTCTCCATGGTAACTAACTGAGCACTATATATTACACCTCATTACAAATGAGGATAGTTTTATGTATATATGAGAATAAATATATGTACATGTATATATGTATCCTATCTTTTATCTAGAAAGTGAATAGAATAAAATAAAACTGATTGCATTGCAAGGATAAAGGTGATAGGCTTTTTTCCCCCATTGGTGCAGGTAAATATTTCATTTTTCAGTTCCTCTGATGGTTTTGTTCTTGAACCCACCCAGCTGTAGCCTGAAAGATTAATGATAGCCAGCAAAAGAACCTGGGAAGAGGTAGCGAATGAACAGAAACCAGCACCAGACAAGAAAGAATACTGCCTGGCTTTGGGGACAAATAAATAAGGATTTACTAACTCTGTTAGTTTCATCCCCTTGACAGGAAAACCTGGAATCCATTAGGACGGAAACCTGGAAACTTTTGAGTGTAATGATTGCTCAGAGTTCCAAACTCACATAGTCTAGTGACAAGAAAAAGAAGGGAAGGAAAATCAGCAATTTCCTTTCTCATTTGCTCTTGTGTAGGTATTGATTTCACTTTAACACACCTAACTTCACTATATGTTTTCTCACATAGGAGCATTACACTATGTGTAGGTCAGTATAAGGTTAAACACATTTCCTGAAAACTTAGCCTGTGTATGTCATACGTTCTAAAGAAAAAGACCAAATTAAAAAAGTCATCATTGAGTAAACTATTAACACTAGAAATTAAAACTGTTAATTCAAGACGCAGAATGCAAATATTTGATCAAAGAACTAAGACCCAGGAGTTTTTTGCAAGTGTTATATTAGCTCTGATATATTAGTTCATCTGCTCTTAGATAAATGACTTTAAGCTCTGAAGCAAGGACCTTTGGTAGCCCAGAAGGGATTTCTGCTGACTCATAAGGTTGATTCCTTCACTGCCTATGTCTTTTTCTCAACCTGTATAATTTCTGAACAGGTATTTGCAAAAAGCATAAATGTATTGAAAAATAAAGATAGCTATCACACTTAATGGACAAGTATATGATATATCTTTATAACAAATAGAATTCAACAATAACAAGAAAGTTCTGATGCAGACTGCAACATATTTGAACTTTCCACTTATTAAATGATTCCTTTTATAGGAAATTTCAAGAATGGCCAAATCCATATATACGGAGGGAGGCTAGGGAGCTGGGATGGCTGCTGAAGGGTGCTGTTTCTTTTAGTAATGGTGGAAATGTTCTGAAGTTGGGTGGTGGTTGCAAAACTCCAAATATACTAGATATTGAATTTGATATATGAGGATGTCCAATTCGAGGATGAATTGCACAGTGTGAAAATTTTATCTCAAAGCTATTGCTAAAATTAATAAAGGACATAGGTCAAGAGGAATATAGTGATCTATAAGTGGGATGACCATATATTCTGATTGTCCAAAATTACCAGATTTTTTTCCAGGTAGGTCAATGAATTTTTAATAATCCTGATTTGTCTTTCAAAGTGTCCTGATTAGATGGTGACTATATGGTTAGCATATATATGAATGTTAATTCATATATATGTATATAACTAGATGTTTTATGACCTGCAATATGTATTAAGGTTACTTAATCAAAATATCATTTTGAATTCTTTTAAAAGTAAAGATTCCTAGGGCTGGCCAAATAGCTCATCAGATTAAAGCACCTGCATGCAGGTGCAGGGGAAGGGGGTTTGATCCCCAGGCTTGCTATGCCAGCCCCACCCCTGAGGCATGCTGAAATGGAAACTGAGATGGGGCATGGTGATGTATTCCTGTAATCCCAGCTCTTGGGAGGCTATAAAACAGGAGAATCACTTCGAGTCTCATCTAGTAGTGAGACCCTGAACAGCCTGTAGACCCTTCTCTAAAATATAGGAAAAAAAAAAAAAAGGAAAGATTCCAATATTCTTTCTCATACATTCTAAAGTGGGTCAGAGGTAGAAGCTGGTGTTGCTAACAATTATCTGGTGATTCTCTTTTATTATTAATTTTATTGAGAACCAAATAGCAATTACTGCTATACTCTCTATCAGGTGGTTCTTACGAATTGCTAGTATTCACTATTTTACCTGTCTATAAAAGCAGGTGGTGAAATTACCTTGCTGTCAAATCGAATCCCAGGGAAATATGAGGGGGCTTGCAGGAAATTTGTCAGTTAGGGAAGGCTAGAATAGAATTCTGACTCTGCAGAGGAAGGGAAATGAAAAATGACATAAATGCAGTGGTAGATCTAAGAAATATCCTTCTCCCTTCTTATCTAAGATGATAAAACAGATCTGGTATCCATAATTCAGTAAGAGTAGATCAAGACTGGTCGTAAAGCTTAACTGTATGCACTTGACTGACTTGGGAGCCTTCTGGGGAGTTAGTAAAGCACACTTGTAAGTGTACCTCGGTGGGTTGTGCAGCTGTGACCTTTGTGGCAGCACATGGGCTGTGGTCCCTCCCTCTGTGGCACTCTGTGCTCCCCAGCCACTCTGAATGTGCATCTTAGTTCCACTATGCCTTGATGCTATGGAATTTCTGCCTTGAAACTGCTAACGATGAATTGAATCCCTTAAAGCCATGAACCAAATTAAAGGTGGGTGCTGCATCTTGTACCTCAGAGACAGGAAAAATGGCCACTGTAGGAACAGCACTTACATATGGTCCAGCTGGAAATTTCCTTTAAGTGGCCAAAGGTAGAGGCAGGTGGGCTCTAAGGTCTCCCTGGCTACTGCTGCCCTATCCTGGACTGAATATCCACTGCCTTCATTTGGCCTATTCTATCCCACTCTATTCTCATAATTTTGATTGTGGTAAACTCTTATACTCAGTTTTGGAAACAAAAACACAGGGCCCTCAAATGAGACAGAGTAATCTCAGGAAACAGAGAAATGCAACACACTTGCATCTCAGAATTTGGGGGGGGGGGTTGTTTCATGTTTTAATTAAAAGTAGAAACAAGAAAATGGAGTCATTTTTTTAAAAATACGAGCAATAGGCCATATTAACAGATATGAACCAAACTTTGATAAAAAGCAATGTCTTGTGCATAATACAACATGTAGATTATTAAATGCTTGAAACTGTGATTTGTCTGGATACATTATGTTCAGATATGCTAAGTCTTCACTGTCTGTTCATATGGAGGAATTCTTCACACTTTCACAGTCTGAAGTGGAAATTGTGCTAAAGAAGCTTACACATTCCCACATGTATAGAATAATCATAAAATTTCTTAAAGAGGAGGAAGAAGTCATTACCGACCTGTTCTCTTATTTGACCAGGATGCTTTAATTCATGTCCTTTTTGCTCCTTTAATCAAGCAAGAAGAAAGCTCTCCTGCAGACTCGGCGCTCGGCAGTACACTCCTCTGTGCTCCTGTCCGTGCCCAGCTCCCTTGATCTGTGCAGCGAGGTTGACATCTGGGGAGATTTCTTTGTTTCACTTTGTTCCAGCAAAATGTTTGAAATATTTAGGCTTCTTCCTGAAATTTCAGTATTTTTTAGGTAATGTCTCAAATGTTTTAGTGTCTTAAAAAGATTTCCTTATTAGAGGGACCTCAAGGATAAACATACTACTACTAATTAGTGTTATTATTTTTGTTGTTAAAAAACACAGGCTGACTTCCATGATTTCTAGCCTACTGCTTTTTGTGGTGCATTCCAGGCATGCCCTTTAAGCTTCTGCAGAATCTTAGTGAGACCTATTAACAGATCACATGGCAGCATTAACTGTCAGGAGGATGCTTTGGTACTCCCAGGCACCACCTATGGCCTGGCCTTGGAAGCAGCAATTTAGCATTGCCCAGGAGGTGATTTGCAAAGCTTTTACAATGTGTTAACCACAATAATTATAAATTTTAGTCTAGTGATGCAGCATTATTAGATCCTTATAAGAAACAGGGACAGAAAAATATTTTCTAGAATAAAGATCTGTGTTGAAAAATTTAAGTAATAAATACCTGCAGGTTTGTGGGGGCCTCACAAACCTGAGATTGTTAGGGATCTGCAGTGGCAGAGATGACAGAAAAAAAAATGCTAAGCAAGAACATAACCTTGAATTTTGATGATTGTCAATAGGTAAGGGCCACTGTGGTGATACGTGCCTATAATCCTAGCACTCAGGAGGCTGTAATAGGAGGATCTCCATGATGAGTTCAAGGCCGGTCTGAGCTACATCGGTGAGCTCAAAGCCAGCGTGTATTGTGTATTACACAGTGAGACCTTACCTTGAAGAAAAAGGAGGAAGAAGAAGAAGAGAGAGAAACACATATGCAGAGAGAGAGCAGCAAGGGCCTTCTGAACACTTATTTCAACGAATATAAACATTGACAAGATAACCAATTTAATTTAGTAATAATTTTGGTATATTTAGGGAAGAATTCTCTAGACTTTGAAATCAGGAAATGATTTCCAATAGTTTATTTTATGCTTTTTCTTTTTATAATTTAGTATTTCAGTTCTAGATCTATATTAAGGTTCCATTAACCCCATTAGTCAATTAACAGAAATTTACCAAAGGCTTTGTCATCAAGTCTGTTTGTTTGTTTATTTTATTTATTTATTTTTTTTGAGACAGAACCTTGATATGCAGTCCAAGCTGGACTTGAATTCACTGTGGTGCACAGGCTGGCCTGAGATTCACAGTGATCTCCCTGCCTTCCCCTTCGGAGTGCTGGGATTATGGTGTTCACCCTTATGTCTTTCTTTTTTTTTTTTTTTTTTTTTTTTTTTTTTATTTTAGGGAAGGGTCTACAGGATGGATGTTCAGGGTCTCTCTACTAGATCAGACTCGGAGTGATCTGTCTGTTTCTAGCTTCCCAAGAGCTGGGATTACAGGCACTCACCACCGCGCCAGTCTCAGTTGCTGTCTCAGTGTGCCCTGGGGGCAGGGCCACTAAGAAAACAATATGCACCTGCTTGTAGGTGTTTTAATCTGTTGAGCTATTTGGCTGGCCCTGAGTCTTTCATTTTGAACAAATGCAAATCACAGTAAACACAAGAGAGGCATAAAGCTCACTTCTGTCACTGGTGTGCTAGATGACCTAGACTCATGATAGAAGGACAGGGTAACAGTAAGAAAAGTGGCTGACATTCGATGATTATCTATTCTACATTGTCTTGCGACTGTAGGTAGGCTTATGACTTGTTCTGTAGCCCTGGGGTTAGTTTAGTGACACTGAAAGTTGTCTAGTGAGATTTTACTCTATAGTCAAGTATAGTGGTGCACCTGGAATCCCAGCACTCTGAGAGGCTGAGGGAGCAAAACAGCAAGTTTGAATCTTGCCATGGGTAAGGTAGGGTCTCACAGAACACAACAATGAACAAAGCGGTTTTACCATTTTACATTCCCATCATCATTTTTTTAGCATTCTTGTGTTCACATGCTAGCGAATGTATGATGGCTTTTTTATTTCCTTTTTTCTCTGTTTCTGTCTCTTTCTCTCTGTCTGTCTCTCTCTTTCTTGTTTTTCCCCTCCTCTTTCCCTCCCTTTCCTGTGGCACTTCCAGATTTATTATCATTATTATTATTATTATTATTATTATCATTAATCTTTTTGAGACAGAGTCTTGATGTGTAGTTCTCAAGTGACCTTTTTGTAGCCCACGCTAGTCTCGAACTCACAAGGATCCTCCTGTTTCAGCCTCCTGAGTGCTGGGATTACAGCCACCACACCAAGCAGACTTTTTATTTTTTCAAATGAGGTCCAAGTGGCAGCTGTGATCTTCCTTCCTCAGCCTCCCAAGTACCTGGGGTGACAGGTGCAGGCTTTCACACCCATTGTGTGCTGGTTTCTCTCTATAATTTTAGTTTGTCCTGCTCTATTCACACATTTTATGTAGTTGGTTTTCATTTATTTCTTAAATCCCTAGATAGCATATTGTCTGTTTAAATTTCTTGCCTATTTCTTTAAATGAGGCTTTTGATGGTTTTTTTTTTCTTTTTGCCTTATTCTGGAAATGAATGATATATGTAATCTTACACTCTAGCTGCTTTTCACTCTCTTAATGATATTTTGCAATAAACACAAGTTGTTTAATTTAGTCAGGCTTATATATCTCTTTCCTTATGTTTTGCTCATTTTGTATCCTGTTTCAAAGACCTGTGTCTATCCTAAGGTCCTTTCTGATATTTCAAAGGCTTTGTTTTAAAGTTTAAATCTTTATTGAGAGTATACTTAGGTAAGAAATTTGAAGGAGAGAATCCAATTTTATTTCATTTTATTTGTCAAAGTGTATTTCTTAAGTAAAATTTAAAATGACACCCTTAGGACCTAGAGATGCAGCTTGGGAATGAGACCAGTATTTATCATGTACAAGATTCTGTGTTTGAGCCTCAGGACCATGAGAGGAGGAAAAAGAGGGAGATGGAGGAGAGGAGAAGAGAGCAGGGGAGGGGAGAGGACAGAAGAGAGGAAGAGGGAGAAGACAAGACCAGACATCCACTTTTAAGGGATTTCCCATCATAAGGACTGTGTCCACTTAGGAAACATTCTAATTTAGCAACTCCTCATAAAAAAATTAAAACTCAAAAGACAGGTAATCTCAGAAACAGCAAATAGTTCCCCTCTATCCCTTGACAGCCACCATTCTACTTTCTGTCTATACATTTGACTATGGTACGAGCTTATATAAACGGAGAGATACAGAGTTTATTTCTCTGTGACTGGTTTACTTCATATGAATGTCTCTATGTCCCCTATGTTGTAGTGTGTGCCAGAATTTATCATCCCATGGTTTCTCCTTCCACTTTAGCTTCTCTGCTCATCTATCAATTCAGCTAGTTCTGTATAAGGCTGTGATGAACAGCAGTGTACAAATACATCTTGAAGTCAGTGCTTCCACCCCGCTTGCAGGATTGCTTGATTTTCGTTTTCAATTTTTAGAAGAACCACCACATTGTTATCCACACAGACTGCACCATTTTGCAATCTCAGCAACAGTCTAAAAGCTTATGGTTTCTTCACACTTTCACCAACATTTATAATTTTCTGTGATTTTTTTTTTTAAAGCAAAAGAAAAACCTAATGGTTATTACATTTTACCTTGTATGATTTGGGCTTGAATTTCCACAATAATTAATGGAGTTGATCATCTTTTTGTTTTATTTTTTTATTTTTTATTTTTGCTTTATTAAAGTACAAATATCAATGAGACAGTTTTAAGATACCTTGACAAGATGGATTTGATAAATTAATACACTGCAAACTGTTTTCATAATGTTTTGGTATCATAGAAGGTGCATACATGATATTATACTTACAGACATTATTATACCATATGTCTC
>PVKA01036416.1:0-21811 GCA_004027165.1 Ctenomys sociabilis
AGAGGAGAGGAGAGGAAGGAGGGAAGGAGGGTAATCTGAACACCATTATGAAAGTGCCTGCTAAATAAATGTGTCTTATTCACTTCTCATTCTAATGTTATCATTACATAAAATATTCAGAAGTTTTAGTTTTCTTTGTTCCAGTATAACAAATTGCCTGGTAACTTAAAAAACAAATTTATTTTTCTTTAATTGAAGAGGCAAAAAATTTTTTATCAGTTTTACTGGGCTGAACCCAACCTTGCACCAAGAGTGCACTTCTGTGAGAGGCAGGGAAGTCTTTTCCTTCCCTTTATCTGGTTGAGAAAACATCATTCCTTTCATGCCTTGGCTCAAGATCCCTTTGGTCAACTATAAATCTCCCAGGCCTCTGCCTCTTCTGTTAACCCTGCCTGCATTTGCTTCTGTCACGTGGCCTCCTCTTCTTTTATTCACTGAATCTCTCCCTGTTTTATGAGAAACTTATGATCGCATATAACCTGCATGACCTAAAGAAATCCCACCTCAAGATCCTTAATTTAATCTTGTCTCCCAGATGCACTGCATCATGGAAGGTAAGAGGGACACGTTCTGGGGTGAGCGGCTGATGTATGTGGAGGTCATGTTCCGGAGTACTGCAAATTCTTCACATAACATCTGAAGCCATTATCTCCCTACCAATGGGAGTGAGGGATCCAGCGCCAAAATCCATTCTTCAACAGGCTGCCATCAAAAGTTTAATCTTACTCTGCTCTAGCAATAATGGAAGACAATGAATCAAAACTAAAGATCTTGACTGAGGAATCCTGCTTCATCTTCATAATCTTCAATGAACTTTCCCATTTTATAATTGTTTCCCCTTCTCTCCCCCTGGAGTGCTATCTTTCTACTTCTGTGACAAACATTTTTTTTTTTTTCTGTATTTTAGGGAAGGGTGAACAGGGTGTTCAGGGTCTTACTGCTAGGTCAGACTCAGACTTATCTGCCTGTTTACAGCTTCCCAAGATCTGGACTGCAGGAGCAAGACACCACACCTAGTCTCAATTGCCATCTCAATGGCCTGGAATGGCAGGCCCAGGAATTGAACTCTGACCCCTGCACCTGCTTGCAGGAGCTTTAATCTGCTGAGCTATTTGGCTGGCCCTTGTGATAAACATTTAATTTCACTATTTAGCAGCAAAATACCAAAACTACCTCTTAAATCCAGTTCATTTTGACCTTCTTTTACTTTAAACATTCATGGAGTTGAAATGTGCATCTTATGTAAAGTGAGATTCAATGCAATCTCCACCAAAGTACGGCTGGTATTCTCCACACAGGCAGACAAAACAGCCTGAAAATTCATGTGGAGGCCTACAGAGCCCAAGGCCATCATCAGTGCAAAGAACACAGCTGGCACCACCACAACAATGATTTCAAGACCTACTGAGGGCCATCGGACCCAGAAGAGCACGGTACCAGTACAGTAGGGACACGTAGACTATGACACAGAATAGAGATCCCAGAAACAACTCAGACATCTGTAGTCTACTGGTTCTTAAGAAAGTTATTAAAAGCACATATTAGAGTACAGAGACAGTTTCCTCAATAAATGGTGCAAGGAAATTGGATGGCCATTTGCAGAAGATTGAAAGTAGGTCTTTCACTGTGTGCAAAATGCATTCAAAATGGATAGAAGTTCTAAATGTAAGACCTAAAGCTGTGATATAACTTAAAGAAAATATAAGGGGAACACTTCAAGACATCAGCGGAAAAGATGATTTTTTTTTTCTCTTGCTAAAAACCCCAAACACAGAAAAAAAAATTTAAAAAAAGACGAGGTTACATCAAGCTGAGAAGCTTCTGCCTACTGAAGGAGATCATGGCCCACAGTGGCGGCTAACCATGGGACACAACACAGAGGTCAGTGTGAGCGACGTAGAAGAGTCGTCAAAATATCCAACTTAAAAATAGGCAAAGAATATGCACACTTCTCAAAAGAAAATATGAATTCAGAGAAAGGAGAGCACTTTTTACATTGCAAGCAGGAAGATAAATCAGTCCAAATATTGGGAAGAGCAGCATGGTAATTCCTTGGAAACTAAAAGCGGATCTACTTTGTGACTCAGCTGTTTCATTTCTAGGTATGCATCTAATGGAAATGCAGTTTGGCTTTGTTTTTCTTTTCTTTCTTTTTCTTTTTTTTTTTTGGTTTTTTTTATTTGTTTGTTTTTTGAAACATGCTCTTGCTGTGTATTTCAGGCCGGGCTTGAACTCACATGGATCCTACTGTCTTTACTTCCCAGGTTCTGGGATTATAGGTATGCACCACCACACCTGGCTAGGAAATGAATTTAGTATACCAAAGAAACATCTGTATGGCTGTTATCATTACAGAGCCATTTACAATAGCTAAATATGCAATCAGCCTAGATGCCCAGCAGCTGTGAGATGCATAAAGAAAATGCGGTGTACGCACGCAGCAGGATCTGAGTCAGCCATAGAGCTCAGTCTCGTCATTTGCCTCACTGTGGATGGAACTGGGACACATGATGTTAAGAGGCATAAGCTACCTACGCAAAGACAAATACCATATTTGGACTCTCACGCCCACGCACTAAAAATAAAAGTCACCCTAGGAGTAGTAACAGTTCCCACAGCTGGAAGGGTAGGGAAAAGGGGAAGGTGGTCAGGGAGACTGTAATTGATTAGTGCATGCACTACTCTTGTGTGGAATATCCCACTGAAGCCTATTAGTATATATAATTAACACATGCAAAGAAAAAAATAGAATGCAAAAAGCAAAAATAGTTAATAAAAAGCAAAAAAGATTTAATGAGTCAAAGCGTTCACCATTAAAGGTTAAGTCACCTGCCTCTGCAAAAATATCTTCTGTATTTAGCATAGATACCTTAAGGAAGAAGTTTAGTCACTGTCTTACAGGCTACAAACTCCTGTCAGGTGGTTTAAATGATCAGCAAAGCTTGAACTCTCTCTAAAATAATGGTTCGAAAATCTCCATTCATGTATTTCCTTATCTGTGGGTATTATGTTTGAAAATCCCTAGGGCATACTTAAACCATAAATAGAACTGGGCCCCACACATAATGTACTGTATCTCAAGCATGCACACTTCTGATAAATTAAGTTTACACCTCACTAGGAGGTTAACATTGATACTAATACAGTTGAGCAATTACAATGATATACTACAATAAACTTGCCAACATTCCTTTGAAGCCAATACCAAGAACATAATAAGAACTGTAATAGTGAGATAATCAATCTGATAACTCACACAGGTATTAAGGAATAAGGCAGGTAGAATACCCAGTGAGGATACACTGGCCTGGATGAAGAGTTGATTTATGTCGTGAACAGGATGGAGTGGTGAGATGGTGGCAAGATTTCCAAACACACACTTTAAAATGTATGAATTATTTCTTTCTGCATTTAACAAAAATTAATCTTTAATTATTTGGTACAGTGTCTCACTACAAAGCTCAGACTCTTAGTGATCCTCCTGCCTCAGGGATTACAGCTGTGTGCCTCCACTGCGGGTCTCGGTGACTGGCTCATCACACTTGGGGAGCCGAGCCAGAGTGGTATGTGGTGCCACGGATTGAACCCTGGTCCCTGCGCTTGCCTAAGCAGGCATTTAGTCTACTAAGCTATCTTATGGGCCCCCAAATTTTAGACATGAATCCAAAATGGAACGCTTTTGCCCCAGCACCACATACACTCACGCATGCCGCTCATCTTCCTTTGCACTGGAAGTCACTTCATACTGTTTCCATCCGTGCGCATTCCAGCAGCAAAAGCCGTGGAGTCCCCTCGGATTCCTCCCTTCTTCTTATACCAGGTGGTCACCCTGTCTTCAGAGTGAGCATGAGTGACATGTGTTCATTTATCCCCCCAAATGTTTCAGTTCTCTTCTCTTTCTCTTATAAGAGGAGGGTCTGTGATACTTGTGTTTTGTCAAGCTTTCAATAGATTAGCATGTGAAAAAGATGTCAGGTCAGTTACAAAAAATACTTATTAGAAACTTAAGGTGAATACATTGGTACTTTAGATACAGATAAAATCAGAGTATTAATAGTGTAATTGCAGAGATTATAGTTAATTCAGGCTGCAGGACAGCGGCAGTAGCACATTCCTGTGTACCCATATGGATCAGATTCCTCATCCTTGAGATTCACTATCTAATTAATTTAATTGAAAAGGAGAGTGGTTAATTTGGCTCAGAGGACTCAGTCCGCAATGGCCGGGAACTTCTGACCGGAAGGATGTGTTGGCGCTCAGCTCCCGGTGGGCAGGAAGAGGAATACGGAGGGAGACGTGCGAGAGGAGAAGGGGTGAGGGGTCAGAGGGGCGCCCCCAGGCCCCTCCTCCATGCCACATCCAGACTCCCGTGGAAATCTGCTGTGCCAATCCTGCAGGGAGGATGGGAAGCCAGCAACACTTCATCCTAATTGCCATAAATTCCATCTATTTTGAAAGCTGAGGCAGGAGAGCCACAAGCTCATCCTCAGCATCTTGGCTAGACACTATATCATAAATAAATAAATAATAAGCAAACCAATAAATAGTTGAGGATGTAGCTCAGTGATAAGTGTGCCCCTAAGTTCAATATCCACTATCACAGGCAAGGGTAGGGCTACATTGTAGGACATATGGCCAACAATGAAATACGGCCAGGACTATGGCCTACAACTATTTGATAACACATTTTCTCCAGCCTGTCAGTGTTTGTATAAGACTGACTGCATAATTTCATTTGCAGATGACAGAAAATGCTCCAAGTTGGGACTTTCTCCTGTGAGTTCATTGCCCCAGTCCTTCCATACCTTCCTACACCCTAGCTCCTTTGCTTTAATAGAACCTGGTTTCCAGTGTGCCACAGTCTGGCTCCTTCCTCAGCTCCAAATTACCTTCTGTTCTGCCAAGAAACCCATCTGCTAAATCTTGTCTAGCTCCCTGGCCCACCTCAAACAGCCATGAAAATGCATCTCCTCAACATGGCTCCTTAATCTAGGACTCCGTGCTCCTTGTTTTTCCAAACCCCGATGTGTTTTATGACTTTCTGTTCTTTCTTGCTTCTGCCTAAGCATTCAGACTTTTGCCGCTGGTCTGTACTTTCTGCGCTCAGCTGTTTCTTAGGCTTCCTCCCATCAGGAGGTGTCCACTCCAGATGGCACACCCTGCATGTCCAGCAGGGCTGTGGTCCCCTCTGGGGCATGACCCTTCCCTGTGGACACACCCTGCTGGCCCCGTAGGTCTTAGCTCTCCTCATTATTCTTCACTCAAGAACATCTTTGGTGGTCTCCATACTTGCAGTCTAGAAATATTGCACTCTTAAGGATGGAAATCGAATATTACTGGCGTCTGTGACTAGATGCCCACCCGCTACTGCCTGGAAGCAAGGAGAATGATCAAATGAAACACAGCTGGAGTGAATCTGCGAGGCACTGTTCTCACGCCTTCTCGTTTCCACCAGGTGGCACTGCGCAGTAGCTAAGCACAGCAGCTCTCCTAGGACAGAGGTGGCTCCTGGAGCCCCACTTGTTAGGTGTGCGTGTGAGGACTGGGGCTCCTCGGAGCTGCCTTTCACACTGCTGTGATACACAAACGACCAGCTTGGCGTTTTCTTTATGATCTGTACCAGAAGTGAAGTACAAAAATAGGAAGTTTCTGGATGATTAATAGAGTCAATCGTCCTAAACCAAAGGGACTCCATACCCTTTTCTTTTAGTTTTCATCCAAAGGTTTCCTAAGGCAAGGGTGGTGCATTTCTAACACTGGGGTGATGCCGGAGCATCACCAGCTGGTCCCAGTGGTGAATGCCTGTAATTCTAACAACCCAAGAGGCTAAGGCAGAAGGATCACAAGATCAAACCAGAAATGGACAACTTAGAGAGAGACCCTGTCTCAAAGTGTTTGCATTTGTAAAACTAAGTTGGGAATAGGAAGGGCTGTAGTTTAGTGGGAAAGTCCTAAGTTCATATCCCACATTGACAAAAACAAACAAAAACCCAGAGATGCAAGTTATATGGGAAGCAAGAAAAAGGCCTCTGCCTGTATCATTTTAACCCTCTGCTATTTGTTGCCCAGAACATAAAAATTGGGTACTAACACTTATCTTCACAAGATGATGTGTAAGATTAAACACTATCAAAACTGTAAATACACTTAAAGCAGTGAGCTCAAAGAAAGTAGGGTTTAAAGGATATTATTAGAGGTAGTAAAAGTAGTTTATGAAACACAAATGGTTTTATGTCTATCTTAGAGTTAAGAGAATTTAAACTCCTTTTCATGTTTCAACAGACTCCTTGGGCCAAAATCGGCATTGACTGCTCTTTTTTTTTTTCTTTTTTTCTTTTTTTTTCTTTCTTTTTTTTTTTTTTTTGTGGAACCGGGGATTGAACTCAGGCCCTTGCGCTTGCCAGGTAAGTGCTTATGCACAAACCACTCACCCTTCAGTTTCTCAGCTTCAACGTGAGCCTTGCTACAAATGCCTGCCTCATCTTCTGTTAGGGTACGACTCCAATATTAGGTACTAGGCTCAAATGTAAGAGCGGAACAAGAGTTTAAAAATATCAGACATATTCCAACTCTCAGTACCAACCCATGGCTCAAACAGTTCAGATGGTAACCCCACTAGTGCCTGATGCAGGGTTGAGAGAAGTTACATTTAAATTTTTCAAAATGGGATTTAAAAATACAATTTAGTGCATTTTCTCTTTCTGTCTGTCTCTCTGTCTCTGTCTCTCTCTCTCTTTCCTCTCTCAGAACATAAGAACATGTAGAACATGCTGTTCCCCTTGAAAGAGGCAAAGCTTTCTTGACTGACCCATATATTTGCCTGGCAAATGCAACTGCCCAGGTGCAGCCTTAATTCTCATGCTAGGCCTCATGTATTTGAGGAGAAAAGATTGATAACAATTTTGTTGTTAGAAATAAAAATTGATAACAATTTTGTTGTTAGAAATAATATTCTATTTAGGAGTTCTACTCTTTCTAAGTAGAAAATGGGTATGTCCTTCTTAATCCTGGTTAGCTATATAGTAAATATCTGGTATGTGTATATTTTTGTTGCTGTTATTGATTTCAACAAAAACAAAACAAGAGTACTCAGAAAATGATCCCTATTTAAATTCCTTATTGTTACAGACTCCTTGTGGGCATTTAACTAGCTAGCTGCCTCCCCAGCCCACCCTTGGAACACGGAAGCCCAAGAACACCAACACAATGTCTGAGCAAAGACTCAGCTCCCTGGAGAAGTGGTTAATTCCTAAAATTCCACAGTTAAACATTCATTCTTTTAACTTAAAAACCTTCCACAGCTGGTAAACACACACACACAGGCAGGTGACCCTTGAAGCCTTATCAGCTGTTTGCATGTAAACAGGAGCGATCTTAACGGGTCCCCTCCCATTTTGAGATGGTTTTGAAAAGAGAACATGGAGGGAAGGCAGAGGCTGTTTGTGGTACACTGGTTGTGTTTTATATTCTCCTCCTCACCATGCTGAAATTTATGTTTTTAATATATTTGCTTTCATCTCGTAGATGAAATGAGACTAAAAGAGAACAAGTAACATCAAGACCTGAGTTTGGAAATGCATATTTCCAAACTACGTGCATATGGCATACATACAATCATATATATGTATACATACACACACACACACATATGATTCAGGTTATGAGGTCGGGTAGAGTTGACTTCATTGATTCCACAGGATTCTGGTTCTCCATGTTCACACAAAGATGCCAGGCAATGTATAATGAAGGAAAAAGAGCCCTTTAAAAGGAAATTCTTGTTAAAATGGCAAGACTCTTGCCCAGCTCTTATCTGTACAGCTAGATCTTTCTTGTCACTTCACAGGTACTACTAACCTTAACTTGAAATATGTAAGAAATTTGAAAAATGTGCTTGACCTGCCCTCTGCCCACAGGTATGAATGCTCACTAAGATGCTCTGAGCAGAACTTACTTTATGAACATTTTTCCAAAGCAAAAATGGTTCCACTTGCTATCCCAGCTGTTTGCTTCACTGACTTAAGACAGCTAAATTTAAGAGAAATTTCACAGTGGTTTTCCACAAAATTAAACAGTTGAAATGACTGCTGTTAATATTCTGTCCAACATTTCACCATCACAGCTTGACATAACTAATGACATTTTGCAGAATTGATGTCTCTGTCACAAGGTTTTCAGCATTTCTGTCCTTTACTTGACAGATGGCAAAGCACATTTCTACTAGTAACGGACAAAAGCAAATATATCAAAATTCTTTGAAAGCGAATAGTGTTCGTCAGTTCCATATCAGGCTAGATTTTATAAATCACCTTAGAAACCCAGAAGATCTGTTGAAATTCAACTTCAACACAGGATCCCTGCAATGATTATGATCCCGTAGTAAAAGTCCCCTACTTATTTCCAAATGTAGCTGCTGAAGTGCTTTCTTTGGTTGACTAATCAAAGCAACTATTAGAATGAATGAATGAATGAATGAATGAATGAATGAATGAATGAATGAATGAATGAATGAGAGAAAGAAAGTGAAAAAAGCAAGAGAAAGGGAGAAAAAAAGGAAAGAAAAGGAAAAGATCTTTGAAACTTCAAGGAAAGAATTCATACAATGTGACAAGAATTTATTTTACTTGCCCTTTTATGGAATTAATTTGAGAAGACGTCTTACCAGCCCACCATGTAGAGGCACCTTGAGTTTGCACACATAAGTGAGTCATGGGCCCAGAAGCTTCCAGAAAAGCAGCTCTGCACTGCAGAGGATGAGAGCCAAGCGTCCAATACCCTTGCTGTAGTTTGAGTTGCAGCACCTACCACAGGAACCAGAGGTCTCAGAAGGCAGCTGATGTTACTAATGAAAGGCGACCTGTCTTGGCGTGGCCACCCCTGAGCCTGAGCTGATCGTTAGTTAGCATGGGAGAATGCATAAGAAAAGGGACATAGCTGTCCACCTTACCTGTCTTACATCATTAGCAGGAACCTTTAGAAGAAAAGAAAAAAGAAAAGAGAAAAAAAAGATTTGAAGGAAAGGTTAACCCTGTGTTTTTCTACACAGGGTTAATCAAGGCCAAACCTCAAAAGTCACTGAATGGCTGCTGAACTTATTAGCCCAGCCCAAGCTTGCATCTGTGTGTCTGGGCTCATCTCATCATTCCTGCCCCAGGGAGACGAGGGCTCTCCATTCCTCTAGGTTCAGGATGGCTCCTCAGCAGAGGAGATAGCTCAGCAGCATATGTGCCTGCTTGAGTTTGATCCTAGCACTAGGGGGGAAAAAAGGAGGGTCCTCTTACATAAGAATCTTATTGCCACATAGGCCACCAGGCAGACACAGAAACACAGAGACCACTATGAGGAC
Organism: Ctenomys sociabilis; assembly: GCA_004027165.1. Taxonomy (NCBI): domain Eukaryota; kingdom Metazoa; phylum Chordata; class Mammalia; order Rodentia; family Ctenomyidae; genus Ctenomys; species Ctenomys sociabilis. Next base: position 9,344 of record PVKA01036416.1, read on the forward strand.
CAGCACAAACTTCCAGGTTTAAAATATTACTCATCAAAAGTATGATTCTTATTTTCTGTTGAGGCAGGGATTTGAAGTATTTGGTTTGTTGCTTTCTTCTTTCTTTCTTTCTTTCTCTCTTTTTCTTTCTCTCTTGCTAAGAACATGACTCTTCACTTGGGCCTAAAGATTCCTGTATGTAACTAAACGTAACACAAAATAGTCTTTTAATACTTTAAAATTCTGTGTCAAATTCTTCTCAACAAAACCAAGTTCATTCGTCCTAAATGTACCCAGCTTATCTCATTCCCCTGCAGGACCCAGGACTCCAGATGAGAGGTTCGTGGGGATAGCCAGCTGTGCCCAGAATCTCCATGGTCCAAGCCTGTGATCACCATGGGTTCCAGCAGAGCCACACTAGTATGGCACTATCCATCAAGACATGAGGCTCAAACCTAGGGGAACCTCGTTGCCCCTCAAGCTGTCAGGGTTCCTGCAGAGCTGGGCAACACCGACAGACATGAGGACCTGCTGGACTCTGGCCATGGGAACATCCCATAGCAGCAGTCCCTGCTTTTTTGTAAATAGGCCTGTTGGAACCACTGTTGCAACCTGTGCTCCCCAAAACTCCAAATGCAGCTTTTCTCCTAACTTCTTTTACTTACTTTTGTTAGGGGAACAGTTAGATCTGAAGCAGAGCTGTATTCATCTTTATTTTCTTTTACTGTTTACTTAACCTTTTCTTTATACGTTTATACTTCAGCTTCAGTTTTGATTTCCATTATTTCTAAAGCAAGACTAATAGCTGGTGACATTATTACCTGTTGTAGGGGAGAAGGGTAGAGGGAATGTAGAGAGATCTTCCTTTCCCTCTTTTTTCTTAAGTTTCTTTATCCTGAAATATCTAAATGCAAAGTGCTATTTTTAGAGTAACACTCTGTATGATAATGGAGTAATGTTATCATTTGAAGCCCAAGATTGCTGTTTTATTATTTTTCAGAAGAGAATCATTTTTACATGAATGACCAGCATGCATTTGAATGAGATGATGTATTCACACATCTCAAAGATGTGTGTCAAAATTGCCAGTCAAGAGTACTCCACCCATCAAGGTGACCTCTGTCAAAGTGAAGAAGAAATAAAGTCTTTCTGATACAAACAGAACTGCGAGAAAGAATCAGAATGGCCTCACAAGAAATGCCTAGAGGACTCCTACATGCTAAGTCCTTAACACTTATGCCTAATAACCTTCACTGCAAGAGTTCTGAAGTGAGTGTAAATAGCCCTCACTGTAATTGCTCAGTCAGTCAAGATTTAGATGAGCTAATGGGCTGTTTCAGAAAGCTCTGTCAATATGTTTCCTATAGGAAGTGCATTTCATTGGTAAAGAAACACAATGACTGAAGGTAAAAGAGTAGGAAATGGCATAGCAAACAGAAACCCAAAGCAAGAAGTTATATTTATACCAGATAGGATAGACTTTAGGTCAAAGGCTGTATGAAGAGACAATGTCACAACATAATGATAAAAGGGTAAATTAATTGATTTTGAGACATATGCACTCAGCATTGGAGCACCCAATTACATAAAGTAAGTATTTTTTAGAAGTAATGGGACAGGGAGACTCCAATAGAATTGTCTTGCCTGCAAAACTCACTTTCCTTGTCATGCAATGAAAAAATCCAATGAAAAAATCAACCCAGAAATAGCACTATCAACTAATATATACAAATGGACCCATTAGTGTCAACATGGTATTTTGTTCAATAATTACCTGGAAAATTCTTCTTATCAACATATGGAATGAAAAGAAATATAAAGGAAAATATAATATACCCAATATATGGAATATACCAAAAGCAGTAACAAGAGGTAAGTTTATTGAAATAAGTAGCTATTAATGAAGAGGGAAAGAAGTGGGAAAAAGGAGAAATAACTAAAGGAAGGGAGGAAGGAAATTTTGTTTTAAATAAACAACCTATGGACACTGGCGAGATAGCTGTGTGGTCTAAATGCTTGCTTGTCAAGCTCAGAGACCTAGGTTCAGTTCTCTGCACCACGCATTGCACCAGCCCCACCCCTGGACACACTGGGCTGGCCATGAGTTTGGGCATCATGGTGCACAACTGTAATCCCAGTGCTGGGGAGGCTGAAAACTAGATGATCCTACGAGTCTGAGCTGCATAGTGAGACCTTGTACCAAATACATAAAAATTTAAGAAAATGAGATAAACCATCTGACAATACAGTTTAAGGAACTAGTAAGTTAATAATAAACTAAACCAAAAATCACTGGAAGGAAAAAAATCAGTAATATATAAAATAGAATTTTAAAAGCAAATACAAAATCAACAGGGAAATGTTGAGTTTTTTTTAAAAACATAAGTCAATAAACATTTAGGTAGACTAAATAAAAAGCAAGAACAAAAGAATGAAAACAGTAAAATCAGAGATGAAAAAGAGGACATAACTAGAATCACAAAAATAGACGCTTAGGGTTATTAAGAACAAAGATGAAGGAAACCTAGAATAAATGAGTGAATTTCTGACAATGTACCAAAACAGAATTGTGAACTTGTAAAAAGCATAAACTAATTAAGAATAATAAAGTTGAATCTTCAATAACAAATCTTTCAACAAAGAAAAACTCAGGCTCTGTGATGAGCGACACACCGTAATGTACACAATCTGTACTAACAAAAAAAAAAACACAAAAAAGAACAAAAGAAGTTCTTAAAATACTTTTGCAAAAAGAGTTACAAATCAAATTCTTATAAAAATGTAAATAAATAATAACCCACAAAATGTTCCTGTGAGCTATGAACTGTGTTACATAGAATTTACCCCAAGGAAGGAGGCTGTAACTGAGATTAAAGTACATGTGCTGCCTCGTAAAGGTGTTTACTTGAGCAGGAGTTTTTCCATTGTCCATAAACACTGTCTCCTGCTGTCCCCTCCCAGAAAGTGACCCAACTAGTAAATGTTCCATTATTATAAGCAAGCTCAGACCCCCCATTGTGCATTCTTACAATAGTAGCCCGGTGCACATTTCCTGTGCAGCAGGACTCCAACCAATTTCCTGCTGCTACACTGCTGCTGCTGTGAGTGTGTGTGTGTGTGTGTGTGTGTGTGTGTATGTGCGTGCATGTGTGTGTGTGTGTGTGTGAGAGAGAGTGTGTGAGTGTGTGTGTGTGTGTATGTGTGTGTGTTCTACCAGCCTGTGAGTTACCTGGAGAAAGCGACTTAGTTTCTGATGTCTGCAATCTGTGCTTTGGATGGAATTTGAAAAATAATAGGTAATGAATAAATGCTTATAGAATGAATGATAACTCATTCTATAATTATCAGTAGCAAGACAGCAGCCACTTTGTTAGTATGGAGCAATAGAGTTCTGACCATGTCTTCTCTGGAAGCCAAATAGTGAATGTGAAAATGAATATTTGGGGGCTATATCTGGGGACTTCCAGGACAGTCATGGATACTTTCAGGGCTTGCTGTCAATTGAAGGCACGGATCCCGTTTTTTCTTTATCCATATTACTCGCTCTGTGACCCTGACCTTCCACCGGCCCCTCAGACAGAGCACAAGTGATACTTCATTTTGCCTACTTTGGGTTTTTCATTTCTTAAAAACCATGCCAGTAGAACCCAGCCTTTATTTCAGAAAAACAAAAATGGGCTGAGTTGCAGAGTCACATGCACTTTGTGGTAAGCTGTTACTGCTCCCAAACATGCATCTACATTAAAACATCAGGGCCATGAGACTGTTGCTTTATTTACAAAAAAAAAAAAAAAAAAAAAAAACTTTCTCAAATGTAATTGAGATTAGGCCAAATTGTTATGACAAGTGTTTTTATGAACGAGAATTAGAGCGTGATGAAACCTAAAAACAAAGACGACAGACAATGTAAAAATGGAGGCAGAAACTGACATGGTGACATCCACAAACCAAGGAAGCCTGTGAAGGTGAAAGCCTAGAAGAGATTCTCCCCTTGTTTCTCCAGAGGTCCCCCTGCATCACAGCCCTGTGGACCTCATGGATTCTGACTTTACTTCACTCTGCAAAACAAGTTCCTCTTGTTTGAAGCCACTAAGTTCATTTATGTGTTAAGATTTCCACAGGAATGTGACATACGTAGACAAAGCCAGCAAGCCTTCATGGATGTCTGAAACCAATTTTGCTACATTTTTCTTGAGCAGATAACTCTCTCTTCCCTACCCTCATCTCTTCTTTCAGTTTTTCTCTCCTCTGTTCCCTGCAGTTCTCTATCACTTCCTTTCCACTCCCTCTTAGTCAGTTTTCCTCAAGTTCATTTTGCCGTTCTTCCTGACATAACAGATTCTGTACCCATGGAAACACTTCAACTATCATTTCTGGCTTAAGTGCTGTTTTCTAGTTATAAACTCATTTCGTTCCTTTCCAGTCAAAAGTATAAAAGCATGATAATATCTGGCCCAACACAGCATAGATTAATTGGTGTTTGTTCTACTGATTCGCTTCTGCTTCTCCAGGTGCAGCACCTAGAGCTTGGGTCTCACTGTGCAAATATAGCTGTCTATGGCTGGTCCGTCATCAAGGGCCTTTATATCATGTAATTCTCCTTAAGTATGATCTTGGGTGTGATCCTGTATGACAGGCATCTACTGTGGTTCTTTTGCTGAGAAAGTCACAGGTATACTGATGACAGAACTACCTAGCCACTGTCACAGGCATGAGGACTTTATAATATCCTTACCTTACTATGCTAACATAATAATTGTGTAGTTTTGTGCCATCCTGAAGGTCATTTTCATAGACTCTTGGCTGTGTTTTTCATATGCAAACCTGCAGTAATTTATTCGAACTCTGTTTTGAACCCAGGGACCTCCAGATCCTTTTTTAAAATTGTAAGTTTCTTTTTATTTCTATTTTTTAAATTTTGAAACAGGGTCTCATTAAGTTGTTCAGCATGAATTCAAACGTGTGATCCTCCTGACTCTGGCTCCCATAGAGCTGGGATCACAGGCCTGAGCCGCCGTGGCTGGCTTCCTATGCATGTTTGACAGTGCAATAGCATTGCTTCCTCTCATCTCTTCTAAAGAACTTCAAGCATCCAATAGAGAATGGAAGTGTCTGGTAAGTTCACAGATAGACCTGCATATTTCTACACGGAGGCTCACGGACTGTGAAGTGGAGCCACTCCACACCAACTACTAGCTGCACTTAATCATGACTTCACATGGTCATGCCTGCATGTGGCCATTTAATTAGACTAAACAAGCAGCACACGTATCTATATCAGGACAGGCTAAGAAACAAAAATTCTTCCTGTCCCACGATGCTCTAGGTAATGTTGTATGCAGAATGTAGAAAGTTACAAAAATGTTCTGTGGGATTTCCTAAGGTGGTTACTGAAAAACAACTTTAATTCAAAAAGCAGCAACACTTGGCTGGGAGGAGCCAAGGCCCACAACACAGGGCTACATACAGAAGCATGTCGGCAGATGACAGCAGTAAACACAGGCCATGTGACACCAGCCTTGTGACAAAGAGCATTATGCTACCTCCCCAGTGCCATCTGTTCCTACTCAAAGGCAATTAGAAATGTATTATAGATGACACCAGTAGGCAGGGAAATGGAGGCGCTGACACACGAATGGGAAATTTAAAATATTTCAGGTTGTTGATCATATTTTGATCACATTCTCAAACTTACACAATTAACCCTGTGCTTTTGCTATTTAATCAAGCTTCCTTCATTTATTGCAATTTAGCTTTGAAATAAGTATAAGTAAGTGGTGTTACAAGGTAAGCTACAAGCACTGTGTACATTAATCCATCAATACAAGAAGGAATGATTTGAAATTATATCTGTGTGATAATGTTATGGTTTGGACAAATACATCTAAGAGTTCTTTCAGAAAAAGATTACCACTTCCCTTCTGTATTTATCCTGCTGTAATAACAGATAACTCCACTGGCTCTTCATAGCTGTTCTTTGCACCTGTACTGCAGGTCACCCGTTGAGCACGTGCTCAGGCTCTGAAGTTGAACATCCTCCGAGGTAGCAGCTCCGCAGCACCCCAGCCTGATGCAGGTGCTCTGAGCCCCGAGGCTTGAGCACCTGGCCTCCTGGTTTCCTCATGAACATGCAGTTGGACTTCCAAAACTCCCTTATAGATATCTTGGTTTTTTGTGTGTGAGGGGGCAGAACCAGTAACTGAACTCAGGCCCTTGCACTTGCCAGGGAAGCGCTTATTCTACTGAGCCATCTCCCCAGCCCCTAGATATCTTGTTGATTTGAAGCTTGAAACCAAGAATTGAGGGCTCTGCTAGAATCCCCACTGTGGTTCTGTCTCACATGTTTTTCTACCCTAAAATTATTCCAGCAGATGATATGAACATAAAACATCAACTTGAAGGTCTAGGGAAATGGCTCAGTAGAATAAGTGCTTCCCTGGCAAGTGCAAGGGCCTGAGTTCAAACATTGGATCTGCCAAAAAAAAAAAAAAAAAAAAAAAGAAAGACTGACTTGATGGAGGGATTTTTGTTTTTGTTTTCTTTGGGTATTTTGTAAAATTCATGTTTTCATGCTAGATTTAAATCCAGAAGACTGAATACTGGTCCATCTGGGTTTTAAGATTTTTTTTTTTTTATGTTCCTTTAAGTTAAAGTTGACTTCAATTTGACTTCTCAGCAGAAATCTATGGGAGCATTTAATGTCCCACTACATCATTAAATCTATTGTGTAACTGAAAAGCCAACAGGAACATCTGGGAATCAAGCTTTATTACAAGGCAAGTTTTCAGCTTGTTGCCATTGGCACCAGGGAACCAGCTTTATGGTGCTTCAGGAGTCTAGCAGGAAAACGTGAGAAGAAAGGATGCTTTAGTGGTGACATACGCTTGCAGCGTGTTTTATGGCTCTCATTACAACCACTTGATTACTCATGAGGAGCTCCACCACCTCTGCCTAGTGACCATTTTTCTAGTGTGGTCATTTTCATGTTAATGAAGAATGCAGCTGCTTAAACATTTCTTTAACAGTGAAAGATAAACACTGAGTTAGATAAATGGAGACTGGGTAGAGTGAGACACACACACACACACACACACACACACACACACACGCAGAATGACTCTCCGCCCTGTTCCTTGGTCTCCTGTGTGGAAGCTGAAGCTTAGTCAGCTGCAGGAAATAGTTCGGAGCCCGCCTTGGCGGAGGAGACTCACAGGGAAGGAGAGGAAGCCGGGAACACAGGCAGGACATGGCGCCGTCTCCTTCTTTCCTGCTATCTGCACAGCAATCTAAAATTTCCAACTTCCATATGGAAATTAAACTGAAGAGTCTTGACCACTGATTTATTTCCTAACATTCTAGTTCTTAACATAAAAATCTTTTTATCAAACTCAGTCCAAAAAAATTTCATAAGAATGAATTGATTTAAAATATTAGTTTATTTACAATAATTTCAGAGCTGTAGCTGAAGCTCAAACATCTTAGGCCTGAAGCTTCTTGTTAAAGAAAATATTATGAATTTCATGGGACTGTGTTTTCATTTTTATCAGGCATGCATAGAAAACAATATACAAATCTGCTCTCAATTTAGAAATACATTTGAATACTCATTAATTATATAGGCAACTCTATAATCTCTAAAAGTAGTCTTCTGGGAATCAAATCGAGCAAAAAGAGTATGAAGAAATAAATATGCCTACATGGAAGCCAGATCTTATTATGTATGGGATTGATATCAAAAATGGGAAAATTAAACATGATAATCAGAAAAGCCTCACAAATGAGCAGAGGCTCATTTTGTGCTAACACCTAAAACAACAGGAAGAGCTAGAGGCAGAGTGTTGGGGCGAGCTGTGGGGTGGGTGTGGCACGTGAGTCTGTAGAGGGAGCACGGTCTCCTCCTCAGTGAGGTGGGTGAGAGGCCTTTGAAGGAATGGGCCAGGAGTGTAAGGCAGAGCCCTGGAACTGACCCTACAGAAAGAGGGCTGAGAGAAGCCCAGGAGAAACAGTGAAATATTTTAAGTAAACTACATGGTGCTACTCTGTTACATTTAGAGAACAGTAAGCAGCCTCTGCTATTGTGCTGGGAATAGAGTAGAATGAAAAAAAACAGAACGCGGGCAAGACTCGCGAAGCAATTCTAGTAAAGATGAGGAAGGCCTGGGCAACAGGGGAAGACCGTAGAGACCGAAAGAAATAGAAGAATGTGAGAACATTCTGGAATTAATAGGATGCAAGGGTGCCTTGACTGCTTGGGAAATTGCACACTAAAAATTCTTCTCGTTTTCAGATGTTACTTTCTTGTCTTTCTTTTTCGTTTAAATTTATGTATTTGGTACAGGGTCTCATTGCACAGGTTTGACTTACGGTGACCCTCCTCTGTTTTCAGTCTCCCCAGCGCTGGGATCACAAGTGTGTGCCACCACGCGGAGACTCTGTCCCTGTGCTCTGAGGGCAGAGCCAACACTGCATGCAAGACCCGGATCTGACACTGGTCCCTGCGCTTGCCCAAGCAGGTACTTAGTCTGCTGAGCTAGCTCGTCGGCCCTCTAGATGTGAGCTTCTGAGTGTTTATAATTTGTCTGATGTATAGAAGATTATTGGTATGGAAATATGTGGTAGAGAAGAATATGTTAATTACACTTCATAATTTCCTAAAAAAAGACTTCTGTGGAATGAAGTAACTGTCAAATAAGTACAACAATGAACAGGAGTCACTAGCTGCTAAAAGACAGTCTCACTGACTAGGACACCATGTACAAGTCCAGAGCATTCTCAGAGAGCTGCAAGATTCCCATTAGCCTGGACGTGTAGGTCATGTTATGGGAACGCACTCAGGTGCTCCGCTAGCAGACCCTCTACTATGGGGATTGACTCTTACTCCTCCCCTTGCAGCCCTCCCTAAGGTGCCCAGGGCTCTCTGCGCTGCAGTCACCCTTGCTCTGAGCCCTGAGGCTGCAGGCAGGGACTGGGAGCTGCAGGAGGCCTCTGGGAACTGGTCCTGACAGCAGCTACCCGCCCTGTGACTCCACTTCTGCTGTAATGAAGAGGCTGTCTGCTTCCGAATGCCGAGACTCAACCGCCCTTCTGAATCTGGCATGCGCTGGGAAGGCGCAGTAGCAGTGCTTTCCATAATTGCGTTTTGAAGAATGTCAGAAGATAGAAAAATTATTTTAATTACAGTGAAAAAAATTATGGTGAATATCTTTTTTGCCCATCAGCCAAATTCTAAGCTTAATTTTCAGAAAGTTTAAAAAACACTTTCTACCCATTTATTGATTCTTTTATCCATTTACTAATTTCTTACTTTCAAAGTAAATTATGTATTTAATGATGTATTTCAAAGTAAATTATGGACATTGTATGTATTTAAGCAGACATTTCAGCAATCATAACAACTGGAATTAGTACTTATTTGGGGAGAATAAAATTACACATATCAACGGCACAAATTTTAAGCACATATTCACTGCATTTTCAAAAGTATGTACATTTGTGTGGCCCAACTCCTGTCAAAATAAAGTATTTGCATCACTCAAGAAATATTCCTCAGGCCAGGGATCTAGTTCAGAAGCACAAGCATCAGCCTGGCAAGCGCAAAGTCTTGAGTTCAATTCCCAATACCAACAAGAAAAAAGAAAGAAATATTCCTTAGAATCTTTCCCATTCAGTCTCCGCACTCAGCTCCCCCAGAAACTTCTTGTACAAGCCTTTTTCTTTTTTTCCGTTCTAGAACTTCATACACGTGCATTCATTTAGAGCGTCTTCCTTCACGTCTGGTTGCCTGACTTTACACGGCTGCTGCTTCCCGAGACGCGGTCTGTACGCGCTTACCTTCACTCCACAGCGCCTGCGCGTTTGCCCCCAAGCGCTCCTCCACCTTTCCGTGACACCAGGGCGTATGAGCTAGTTAACGTTTCCTTTTTAACGTTTTGTACCTTTGTGTAAATGAAGCGATCCCTGCTTTGATAAGTCAGTCACTTAAGTGTATTTTAACCTATCATCCTTATTTTCCTTTTACATTTTTACTATTAAATTTTAATGCTCTGCCAAAGAGCGAGAACACAGTGGTTCCGATTGATCTTTCCCTCCTTTTCCCCCCACGCCCCACCTACCCCCCCCCACATACCTTCTGAGATTCCTTGGCTAGTGTGGAGGACCTCAGGGTCTCTCTTTGTCCTTACCCCTCCCTACACACTGGGGACAGTTACGTGTCAGATAACTCTCATTTCTTTACCAGCCTATGTATGACATTCTGTTCTGCAATTGTGACAACTTCTTTTCTAGACAATATATACTTGTTTTCTAGGGCTGCCTTAATAAAATACAACAAGCTTCTGGTTTAAGCAGCAAAAATGTATGTTCTCGTGACTGCAATCGCAAGCTCCAGGGCATAGTAGGCACATGTTGGGCCTCTTCTGAGGCCTCTCTCCTTGGCTTGCAGATGGCCAGCCTCTTGCTGTGGCCTCCATGGTCCTCTCTGTCTCCTAATTTCTCCTGAGAGAGATTTACTGCTCAAGCTAGATGGGCCCCACCCTCACAAACTCATTTTAACCTAATGATATGACCAAATCTAGTGGCATTGTTAGGTCTTCTACCTATAAATTAGGAGAAAACACAATACAACCCATGGGACCATAGTTATTTGATGTCTAAGTGTTAGCTAGCAGTAAATCCACTCTTTCGTGAAGGTGACTCCTTATGTCCTTGCATGGACTCTCTTCCACCTTTCTCTTCTCCCTGGCTGGGACAAGATTCAAAGTAGGTGGTCTCGGTTCCACACTGAGGGTATCTTTTCATTCTGAGGTGGTTCTTCTCCTTTCCTTTCCTTTCTGTCTCTCTGTCACTGTCTCTCTTTGCCTCTCTGTATCTTTGTCTCTCTGTCTCTGTCTCTGTCTCTCTCTCTGTGTCTCTGTCTCTGTGTGTGTGCGCTTCTTTTCGGTACTGCTACAGACTGAATCCAGGATTTTTGCACAAAACTACATCTCTAGCCTCTTTTCTCTTTTTGTTTTATTTTATTTTCTATTTTTTTTTAAAGAACATAAAATGATGTTAGAAAAAACAGCTTTAAAAATGATGTAAGATTTCACTAAACAAGGTAATAGTAATTCAACAATAATTGCTGGAGTACATGATGTTATCTTTAAATTAGTTGTTCAGGTTGTCACATATAAATCTTCAAGATTCATTTAAAGAAAAAAAACAATAATGAAGGTATAAGTTCAAAGGAGGAAAAAAATTAAGCATTAACTGCTCCTTTCGAAAGACCAGCAGATCTCAACAATTACCCAATCTACCCTGCATATATGACTAAGTAAATGTATCTTTTTTCCTCCTTTCATTTGTGCTTTTCCTCATCCCAGTTTTTCCTTCCCATTGAACAAATGTAATGTTTTAATTGTTTGTGTCCGCGCTTGCAATTCATGCGGCCCACAGCCATCCTGGGGAACGGTCACGTGTGCACACCACAGTGTGTTCCCTTTCTTGTTTAAATCCCCTTTCCCTTTCCCTTCCCCTTCCCTTCCTGCATCCTCCTCCAGTTTCCCAGCCCTTTTTTTTAATTTTTGCTGATAATTTTTGTGTTGGCTCCTGTTGCAGCACATCCGGTCCTTGGTCCTTGCACAGCAGGTCGTTGTTATTCTCATTTCCCCTCCCCTCCTCACCCCTCGGCTTGCTCCCTTGGGCCCCTTCACCCCTGTCCCTTACTGTCTCTCCTTTACCACTTTCTTTGTGCTTTGCCTCTGTCAGATGAGAGATGCTATCCTGTACTGAAGCGTGCGGGTCTTGTCACATACTGTCCAGGTGCATCCCATTCTCCTACCAGTGTCTCAGCTCTGTCACTCCTTACAGCTGAGTAGTATTCCATTACATAGAGATACCACATTTTTTAAAAAAGATTGATTGATGGATGGATTTGGTACAGGGTCTTGCTATATAGCTCAAACTCAGTGATCCTCCTATCTCACCCTCTGCATTTCTGGGATTACAGGAATAGGCCACCATCCAGGTTATGTGGCCAGCAAGAGCTGGACCAGCATGGCATGTGGGACAGGGACCAAACCTTATGCTTGCCAGGCAGGCGCTTAGACTGCTGAGCTATCTCCCCAGCCCAGACACACATTTTCTTTACCTGATCATCTGTGGATGGGTATACAAGCTGCTTCCAGAATTTAGCAATTGTGAATGGCACTGCTACGAGCACTAACATCGCTGCATTATGGTGACTTATGGGACGGAGAACATTTTGAATTCTTAAAAAAATGAATGGAAAATTCAAAATTCTCTTGCTTTCCTACTTTTCCTTTGTTTCCTTTCCTTTTGTTTCTTTCTTTGTAAATATCCATTAACCCAGTATTATCTATTTTAAAAATTTCCTTTGGGCTGGGGAGATAGTTCAGGGGCATAAGCACCTGCATGACAAATAAAAGCTCTTGAGTTCAGTCCCCAGTACAGAGAGAGAGAGATACTTCTTTCTTCCTTTTTTTTTTTTTT
>PVKA01036417.1:0-21809 GCA_004027165.1 Ctenomys sociabilis
TCCTTCCTTCCTTCCTTCCTTCCTTCCTTCCTTCCTTCCTTCCTTCCTTCCTTCCTTCCATCCTTCCTTCCTTCCTTACATCCTTCCTTCCTTCCTTACATCCTTCCTCCCTCCTTTCCTTCCCTTCTTCCTGATAACTCAGTGTGTTAAATATACATATAATATTAGCTTTCTACCACTTAGAATAATTGGCTTTTAAATTTTGATTTGTAAAAATGCAGTCTTGCTAATTAGTTGACCTTTATGAATAAAATATGCACATTTTCATTCAGCAGGTGCTGGGGTGATACAGAGGTTTGCAGTGGAGAGCTACTCTATTCACTGGAAATACAATTGTCTTTCTGAAACTCTATCAGTGGTCTTTATCCTTGCAATATGAGATGGAAAAATTCATGTACTGGTATAATTTATTCTCAGTCACAGAGGAGAATATATCTTTATTTAAGACATAAAATACATAAGAAGGCCATTGCAAGCTTCAAATGAAGAATTACTCATTAAAACTAAAGGTATTATGTTTATCTTTTATTTTTACTAGAGGAAATCCTATTTAACCTTCAAGTCTAAGTCAGGATGGCAAGATAGCTCAGTAGACTATGCACCTGCTTAGGCAAGCTCAGGGACAAAATTTTGGCCTCAGCCCCCTGGTGCTGAGTTTGCCACCCAGGTCTCATGGTGTGTGCTTGTAATCTCAGTGCTGGGGAGACTGGAGGATCACTATGAGTGTGAGCTGTGTAGTGAGACCCTGTACCAAGTACATAAAATTTAAAGAAAAGCTAAGTCAGACATCCCTTCATCTATAAAACACAGGCTCAGAAAGATAGCATCAATTCCTATTTTTCTGATGAAGGAGTCAACTTTTTCTCTGAATTCCTTTAAAATCGAGTTCAATCCCTTCTGCAGTGCTGTCTCGCATGGAGTGACTCTAACTGGACTGAGGCTTCCCTGGCTTCGTGTAGAGAGGTGATGTTGCACTTCTCCTTTAAGGATGGGGCCTTGCGGAGGTCTCCATCACTGGAGTAGCAGCCCAGGAAGAGCACTGACACCTTGATTAATTCTCAGGAGATGACTACTTGGGTAGAGCAAGACTTTCCTCTCCAGTTCTCCATCTTCCCATGGAGCCACATGAGCCCGCCCTCTGGTGCACACTCCACCCGTGATGTCATCCATCCCAAGGCTCAATGAGCTATGCTGATGGAGAACCTTGCCTTTGGACTTGCAGCACTGTGAACTAAATAAACCTCTTTCCTTGATAAAGTTCTCAGCCTTAGGTATATCAGTACACTAACAGAAAATAAATTCATACATTTTCTAATGCTGTCTTGTATTATAACTACACAAATATACTCATTAGCTATCTCAGTATTCCAAATACCCTTGAATTCAGGGGCTTCAAATTGTTAAAACTCAATTACTGTATAAGAGATGGTGGATCAGAGGGATGGTTCTGTCTTATCTGGGATTACAGATATGTTGACGGTCAGTTGCAAATCAGGAGTAGCTTCAGCCTGTCTTGACTTGGCTCTTATGTTTGGAACGGGGCAGCCTGTGGGTGATTTAGGAAAAAAAAATCCACTGAGGCAAGTGGGCTTTCTGCTGTGTGCTTTCTTACTATCTGACAAGTTGGCCCTGCCCTCTTCACAGTATGACATGTGGGTCCTGAAGGAGACTCTTGAGGCTTTGACTTTGAAGTGATATGTCATCACGTGTGCACCATTCTGCTAGTCCAGTCAAATCTCAGGGCAGAACCAGTGCAGAGTAAGAAATAGGAAATAAGCTCCACCTCTTTTTTTCCCCCAGTGTATTTGGTGCAGGGTCACCAAAGCTTGGACTTGTAGTAATCCTCCTCTTTTCAGCCTCCCCAGCACTGGGATTGCAGGCATGAACCACCATGCCCAACTCAGTTGCCAGCTCAGTGTGCCCCAGGGGTGGGGCCAGCAGGGCAGATGGTCCAGGAATAGAGCCCATGTCCCTGAGCTTGTCTAAGCAGGCACTTAGTCCACTGAGCTATGACCCTTAGGCTCCACCTCTCTCTCTCTTTTTTTTTCCCCTTGCACTTTAGCGAAGAGTCTACAAGGTGTTCAAGGTCTCACTACCAGATGGGAATCATAGTGCTTCTGTTTACAGCCTCACAAGTGCTGGGATTACAGGGCCACACTGCCATGGCCAGTATCAGTGGCCATCTCAGCACCCCCTGAGGTCTGAGCCCGCACAGCAGGCCCTGGGATCCAACCCTGGGTACCTGCTTGCAGTTGGTTGAATCTGCTGAGCTATTTGGCCAGTCCTAGACCATCTTTTAATGGAAATAATCACATATACATCAAAGAAAGGGGGTAGAATAAGCACTTCCCTAACAAGTGCAAGGGCCTGCATTCAATCCCTGTTACACACACACACACACACACACACACACACAGAGGAAAGAAATGAAAAAAAAAAAGAAAAAAAGAATGAAACATGTTCAGGGAAGGGCAGAGAATTAGGAATTTTCTAGTGACTACATTCCATGTCTAACTTATATTTATGTTTGTGTAGACGTTTGCTCTCTATTAGTCTAACATATTTTTAAAGATAAAACAATACAATATTTGCTTGTCTCCAACACTCATGGTGGTGTCTAGCATAGACACTTATTGGTGTTAACTGCACATCTCTTCCCCTTTTCACATGGCAATAACTCTGCTTCTCCTTGGCTGTGCTTCCTGATCCCCCAACAATGTGGTCCTACAAAGTTTCAGTTTTCATCTGTGAGGCCTAACTGTGCCATCAGGCAGAGGATCAGAATAAAGCTCAGGGTGGGGTGCTGGGACTCAGTCTTTCAAACATTCATCATGGCAGAAGGAATATGGTTAAAGCCGGGGTTCCTTAGTATCTCAAACTTGTTCTTTGAAACCATCCCTCTGCAGTACTCCTAGAATCCTTTCAGAAGGCAATGCCCCATTCCCAACTAACTAATATCTAGTTGTCATAAAGATTTTGCCCATTATCACTTTTAAACATTTACCGAAAGCTTGAATAATGACACAAATGCCATAAGCACTGTCCAGGTTCACTGTTCAAGAGGATTTAAAGATTTAACCTGTCTTCTCCTAGTACATGGACACTTTTGATTTGTTTGCCCTGGCCTTTCTTTCAAGAACTGGTGATTTTCTTACCTGTAAAGCTAGTGAGGAGTCCTCAAGCGAGTCCGAGAGAATTGTAATTTATGGTCAAAGTGTATTCGACAAGCATGCCCAAAATTCATGAAAGGGAGACCAAGATAGTAAAACCATCTGAAAACATGACAGGCAAAGTTTATATGCAGTGGAGGATTTTCCCATCCAAGCACAGAAATTTCTTCTGAGTATATAGCTCTGCACAAGTTCCTTCATCTGTCTAAACTTCAATTTTGGCTTATTGTAGACCAGCACAACTCCATCCCAGCACTGTTCATAATAGCACTTGTGGAAATGAGTATGAAGGACATTGTATAAAGGTTAGTTTCCTCTTGTTTTGTGTGGGTCTCCTTTCATAAAATACCTAATTTGAAGGTCCCTGAATCATTCTTCTAATAATCCTACACAAATCTCCTATTATGTGCCAAGTACTCCACTAAGATTACTATTCATTAAGAATAATGCTGAGTTCTTGTTCTGAGGATGTAGGAAAAAACAAATGCAGTTTCTCCTTTCCCCTCACAATACAATCAACAAAAAACACTTTTGCAGTGAAACACTGAGTTTTTCTCCCCACTTACCAAACAAGCCATTTGTTTTTGCAGGGGACTCTAGCTGGCTATTGGCTAATTCAATTCAATGACCTGCACATAGTGACAAATCCCACAAGTTGAGGGCTCAGTCCCATATGACTGCCCCCACTTCAGATGCCAGACTCAGGTTAAGGACCCTGGACTCCTGTGATCCCTTCTTAGGCTTCTAATAATTTACTGTCACATCTCAAAAGTCTCAGGGAATCACTTTCCATGCCTTTGGTGGATTATTGTACAAGATTTTACAAAAGCTACAGATAAAGAAATGCATAGAAGAAGCCACATGCAAAGCAGGCAGAGCCTCAATGTCCTCTTCTGTCATGCCACCTTTCAAAGACCATCATGTCTTGACCTTCCTGGTGACTAGACTCGAACCTGGGGCCAAGTAGGAAACTTTGGTCACCGGCATCTCACTAGAATACAAAAAACAATTGCTTTGGAGAGTTCAAGGGGTTTATCAGGAAACAGGAAGATCAAATACTGGATTGTTTTATAACATTACCTTTATACCACCATCATTAGTGATTTACCTGGACTTATCAATTTAGTTCTCACAGAAATACCTCAAGGAGTGGTGTTCATGATTTTACAGGTGAAGAAACCAATCTTCTACATCTCCTTTATCCTCAGTCTTCTCTCGGGGCTCCAAGCACAACCTCGAGTATTTGGCTTTCAGAAGAACTATTATCACTGTGCCCCCCAAGGTAAACAGATGACTCTGATTGTAACTGGAGAAATCAGATGTCAGACAACTTTGCTCACACCGTATTTAGCACTCTTTTGGGACTATGGACCCAAGAACTTCAATCATCCATTTGCAGAGAGGCAAAGACACACCTTTACAGCAAGTTTAGTTTGACTTCTGACAAAGGGGAGAGAAGGGAAATAGTTTTTTGTTCAATGTTCTTAAGTAACAAAAATGAACAGCACTGTCCTATTGCCATAGAAAATGGACAATGGGAATGTACAAATTTGAACTTTAGCACTGCGACATTTTACAAACCATTTGACAAGTGGAAGTACTTAAAAGTACTCCTTCCATGTCAGCGTGTCCCATTGTGCCTTGTATTGATGTAATGATTAGATGCCTGAGTTTCTAGACCAGCAACAAACATGAGACTATTTTAGAATTCATTTCTCCATTTCTTCACCTATTTTTAATTGTCTTTGCTCAGAGTCAGGATTCTCATAAGAAAACGCAATATTTTTGATGTGCAGCAGGTGTTAAATTGTGGAAGGAAAGTGCTCTGCCCAGCATGTGTGCAGAGCACACTTCAAAAACCTTGCCTCTTGCTGTGCCTGTCAAAGAGAAGCATTGTCTCCTAACTTACTGAAGATATGGGCTGTGTTTTTAATGCATGAATAATTAGTTATGTAAGGAAGTTCTCCTGGAAGGGCACGGCAATGCATATGCATATATCAGAGAAGAACACAGCAAAGCACTCATTGATGAAGAGAGAAGGGAATGTACCTGTCAAATATATAGAGTTGACATAAAATCAAAAATGAAGGAGAGCCGGAAACTTCCATAGAAAGTCTATGATGGGACAGTCACTGTCCTCCCATAAATTTCATAGTAAACCCTCATGATATTTATTGTGAACCTAATTAAAGAGCTACGATTGGTTCCCTCATTTCAGGATAGGACTAACTTGGTGGTCTAATTCCAGATCCACCTTCTCCCATCCAGTCCTGTATGACCCACTTTCTTCAGAGAGAGCATTTCATCAGTTGCTCAAAGACCATTCCCCATCTCAAACTGCTTCTTGAGAGCCCAACTACAGAAAAATCCACGTTATTGCTGGGGTCATAAATTTATTGTGGAGATCTCATAGAGGTTAGAAACTGGTCAAGGACAACCTGGCTCATACTTGAAAAAGCTGATATTAAAATTTCAACTTTCCTAATGTTTTCAAGCTCTTTATTGATAGTTTGTAGCCAGGGTAAGGTTTAAAAGGTTTATATTTGAATTCTCTTCTAGGTTGCCTGTATCTCTACTTTGATGTTAAAGACAACTCAGACATACATAGCTGAAACACATCACCTTATTTAATCACATAGCCAGTCCTCTTCCACTGTGTTCCATTAGAAGTTGTGCTGGTAACTCTACCCTTGAAACTGCCTGTAACAGAAGCCTTGGAGGCACCCTGGAATTTGGTTTTCTCTTAAGCCCTCCTGTCCATTGGAGACTCAAGCCTCGTTTTTTAACATTCAAAGTGCAGTCAGTCTCACCACTCCCCTTGACCTACGCCATCATCACCCTGGTCTTAGCTGCACTGTCTCCTGAGAATTGGTACAAAAGCCTATTGACTGGTCACTCTTCCTCTGCTTTTCCATAGAGAGAGAATTCTCAGCATAGGGGGAATCCTTTATATATGTCATGAGCAGGTCATTCTGCTGGTTCAGTTCTCTCTTCCTTCAGAGTGAAAGGCAGGGTTTAAAGTGCCCTGGAGAATGCTACCTGTTATTTCCACTCTAGCTCCATTTTCTCTCTAGACTGTCCTTTCCCTCTCTTCACTGCCTCATGAGGGTGACCTCATGAGTGCACTTCAACCATGGGACACCTACTTTGGCCCCGCAGCTTATTTTCTTCCAAAATACAATGATATGTATGTCCTATTACTTCTGTTTACCACACTTTTCTCTCTGTGGGCCAATACCCTGAGGAATTGAGACTGATTTCTTATGTACATCTCTTCTGGAGAACTTTATAGACTGGAGAACACCAGTATTTCAATGCCCTTTCACGGTCATTTTCCACTGTAAAAATCAGCACACTTCTTTAAATTTCAAGGTTAGCTCATCTGAAAGAAGTAACGCCCCAGAGTTATTAAAATATTCTATTGCTAGCACTCTATTTATACTTTTTAACCATACATATTCACAAAGTTAGGTCTTTTTCTTATCTACCGCAAAAGTTACTTTTCTAAGTGATATTATTTTCTTTTTTTGGATGGAACAAGTTCTGATAGCTGTTAGAAGGTTATAAAATCTTGGCATTATCAGCACTTCATGCCAAGGCCCAAGTGGTCCATTGGTTAACAAAATGATGCCTTTCTCCAAGAAGTTAACATGCCCATCTGCTATGAGCATGATACTGAATCCACATCCTAATATGTTTCTGGCTCCTCAGACAACTGACATTTGCCCCAAAATATCTTTGTAGAATGTACATGACCATTGACAGTTGGAGGTCATGCTCCTTAAGTATTGCAAGTTCTGGGCCACGGGCAAGTTTCAGAGTATACCCTGAAACTTCTCATTGATTGGTAACATCTTTCAAGCTGCCAACCACAGACATTTCAAACTAATCAATGATTACAACAAATATATGGTATTTTCCTTTTTTACCACCACGTCATTCTGTGGGTGCAGCATTTGGAAGGCACGTGGTGAGGATGGCCTTGACATATTTTCTTACCCAGAGACCAATCCCTTCCTGTTTCACCCCCTCACACACACATTAAGAACATAAGTAATTGTTTTAACCAAAAACTACTATCCACTGAACAGGGTTAATGATGATAGTAAGGGAAGAGGGAGATAGCCCATTATAGATAATGGTCACACTTTCCAGAAGAAAGCTGTACACATGTTCTGAAGTGACTGTGACTATACATACAGAATAAAACTGATAGAGATTTTTGTCTTGCTGAACAGAAAATGCAACTGGAGACTCCATTATGTTGAGCTACATTTAGAAACAATCAACTTGAAAAGAGAAGTTTATTCATTATATATGACCTCAAATTCTTCCCTTCTGAAAACAGGTGCAGAAATGGCTGCATCTCTGGGAGATGCATAAATGTAATGCAGTTCTTGAGGGTATTTTTTTTTCTTCCCACTCTGATTCGTGGTTTGATTCAAGATTTTTACATTGTCAATTGAATGCTAAATTAAATGTTCCATTATTTGCTGCAAGCAATTGCTTAATGGTTAATAGGAAAGAAAAGGAGGAGCCCACAGCTGTACACATGGTAAATGAAATGTTTTCTGTTTTCAGTATCATCTGCCAAAATTAATGTCCACCATTATATGACGGAAAAAGACAAATGTACTTGGAGGCTGGAGAAAAGTTTGTTGTAGCATTAAGTCATTTCTATAAATAAACCTCAGAGAGATATTTGTCTTATGTACATTGTGAATCACAACTCCATGTGTTGCTTTATAAAATGTTAGTTTGAATTCTTTCTTAATCAAAAGTTTGTTTCTCCTAGAAGATGTGTAAAGGCTTCAGTGTTTCTAGAAATTTCTTCAGTGAAGGTCAGTTTCTTTAGTGGGACTCTGAGACTTTTCTAAAAGTTTCAACTACTTCTCTAAATTACAATGTTGACTTTTCCAAGACAGAATTTGTATATTAAGCATGTGCATCCAGATTTTTCTTAACTAACAGTTTACTTCTGTTTGAGTTTTTAAAATTTATTAATGCATAAAGGAAAAATAAACTTGAAATTCTTTTAAAAATAGCTGTTTTATTAGTCTATAATAGAGGTATAACTATTTAATATTGACTTAGCCATGAAGGAATGATGGGCTACAGAGTTCAGGAGACTATGGCAAATAAGAATAAAAAAAATCAAACACCTGTGCATTTGTATTTAATTGGTTAGCAATTAATTGTTGCAAAAAATTGTTCAATGCTAAGATAATATTTCACTTCTTTTAAAAAAAATAGAATTACTAATTCTACCTTGTTTCCTAGCTGTGTCAGTAGAAAGGAATTGTCCCTTAAATTCAACTGCAGTTGCAATTGATCTGGTCACAAACTCATGGGATAAATTCAATAAAATTATTCCTTGCAGAGAGGTTGATTAATATTTTATTTATTGTTTTCCAGGACAATTTAAAGTCTCTTCTTCCTTTTTCATGGAATCCTGTGTCACAGTGTTGTCATTCTTTCAAAACCTACCCATACTCAAATTTGATCTGAAAAGCCTTTTTTTTTAGTGCAGGGTCTACAGGGTCTCACTACACCGATCAGACTCACAGTGATCCTCCTGTTTTCAGCTTCCCAAGCACTGGGATTACAGGCACATGCTACCATGCCTAGTCTCAACTACCATCTCAGTGCGTCCTGGGGACAGGGCTGCATGGCATGTAGAACCAGGGATTGAACCCTAGTCCCTGTGCCTGCCTAAGCAGGTGCTTTAGTCTGATTGACCCTCAAAAAGCCATTTTCTTGAAGCTGGTTCTTTTGACCAACCAACACTTCCCCCATTTTAGGCTGTATGTTTTCTTCTTCATTTTCGTCATCTAGAATTTTAAAAATGTTTTGCATCCCTCTGATTTTCTCCTATATGTTTTGGTTCTGTTGCGGTTTGTATACATTCATTACATGGGGCACTTTTGGAAGATAGTACGTATTTCCTGTTACTGTATCCCTCATCTCATGTAGTATAGTACACAAAAGAAGTCCTCCACATGCAGTTGAAGATGAACACATTTATAGTGTTCACAACACATTTTTCAGTTCATATTTCCCAATACCCTGGGAGATAAGAGCAAAGTAGATACAAAGATTTTAAACTAAAACTACAGTACTTAATACAGTCTGAAAAGTCTTTTATTTCTCAAGTAAACAACAACAAAAAGAAGCAAAAGTTATGGGGACAAAGCAAGTGAATTCAGAACGCAGAAATTTAAATATGTATATATATATATATATATATATATATATATATATATATACTTATTTAAATTTTCAACCACAAAAAAAAGAAAAAAAATATGGTTGATCTTCACAATGCTAGCAGTTATACATTGTGAGGATCAACCATATTTTTTGTGGTTGAAAATTTTCTACCTATAGTAACAGGAAAAGACCAGAACTGAGTATCCTTTAGAAACAGCCATTTCCTGGTAAATGTGAAAATGTATTCTATACTTCATGAGTGTAGTTTGTAAGGAATGAGTCGCTTTGCAAGAATAGGGTATATATACCTCAAAGATAAACTAAAATATAAATAAAAAAGGAAATGTGGGGTGCTCTGTACCTTTGCTTATATTTTTATCCTTACATTAAAAGAGAGATTGGAATGTCAGGAATTGTTTGCAAAACCAGTGCACATTCCTTCCATTAACACAAAAAACATCTGACCCATGGTTGCACCAGTTTGCTCGACTGCTGGTTACACCATGGATCCAGCCTTTTTTCTTCCATGGCATCCTGACCAGGAAGAGGACGGAGCTCTGGGTAAGCAAAGTTGGACAGTGTTCAAATGTGTCATACTTAGTAGATTTACAGCCACAAAGAGCCTGTCATTCAATTTAGTTTGTGACCCTGAGCTTGGAACTATCCCAAACTGGTGCATTTGGCCAGTGGTAAACTAACATCAAAGGAGCAATTAGGGGCAAGTAGCAAGATTGGATTTTGACTTGTAGGGTGAAAAGTCAATAGAAGAGAATTGAAATGCTGATTGGGTGATGTTAGGTAACTGAGATCTCACTAAAGGATGATTTCTTTTTTGCCAAGCAGTTGCAGAGTTACTCAGCAGGTTGGCTGCCAGGGACATTATCACAGTTTGCTCTTCTGTAGTTTGAGAGTGATTAAAAAACCACCTGAGGATCTTGTTAAAATGCAGATTATGAGACAACAGGTCTGTGTTTGGAAATTGAGTTTCCACATTTCTAACCAGCTGTGAATGATATTGATGTTATTGATCCTTCGACCAGACCCCACTGTGGTCATCAAGGGTCTTGAGTTGCATTATTTAATACAGAATTTAGAGCACTGCATTTAGATAACAATGTAAGAGCAAAACCTGGAGGTTGCAGTGTTCTAGAAACACATGAAGAAAGTGGCTTGCAGAGGACAGAGCCTTGAGGAATTAAAATTGATCCACTGAGTTGAAAGAATGAAGATCGACCTTTGCATTTCTCAATCTTGTGTGTCAACTTCATTGGATTAAGAATTAACTACCATATTAGCAGAGTACACTCCTGGATCCATCTATGTGGGTCACAAAAGCATGACCTTGAGTATTAATTGTGGTTTCTCCTGATTCTTTGGCACTGTTCTCCTGCTCTACTTCCTGATCACTGTGAATGAAGCAGCATCTCTATGTCATGCCCTCTTACCTTTCTGCCTTGGAGCCTGGTGATTGTGTGCCAAACCTCCAGAAACCATGAGCATGTGATGCTGGGTATCAAGGGAGTTGTTAGGTTGTGAGTATTAGGTGTTACATCTGAGCCATAGAAAAGCTGACTAATACATTGGCAGTCACTGTTAATGTCCAAAAATGTGAGTTCAGTGGCTTGAAAGAGATCAATGCTTAAATAAGAGAGAGCAAGTAAAGGTAAAAAGACTGGGACATTTCTTGTGGAGATTTGCTGCAGAAGGCGAATATGTTATTATTAAATAATATCATTATAAATATGTTATTGCAGATGAAGAGATAAGAAGTTACAAAGAATCTTTGATGATACTGAGATGTATTCAGTTTGTTATAGAAATTTCCCATAATGCTAAGAGTAATTGAAGACATAGCCAAGAACTGATGATGAAGAAAAGGTATAAATGCTTGGAAGTTAATTCCTTGTGTGTATACCTCGTGATGAAGTCCAGTACCTATGTGGAGCAAAAAGGAAAATTCAAGGGAGGCAGAATGCATAGATACTGTGCATGAAGATTGGTGAACTGGGTGCTATAGAAGATAGAGGTTCTCACATTGTTTTTTCACTTTCTCAGTGAAATAAAAAGTCACCCAATGAGAGGGATAAAGGGGCTGTGCCCTAAGGTGAGGGATATGAAAAGATGTGAAATAGTTATTTTGGGAAGAGGATGACGAGTCTTCTTATGAGGGATGATGACTCTGCATGACTGTTCATGCAACATTATTTCAGTAGAATTCTGATTCATACACGAGAGCCTGATAGTGCCTGCAGTAATATGAGGGTGTCATGATGATGACAAATGGAAGGGGAGGAGGGAAGGGAAGCTGAGAAGAAGACAGGCAGAGATGAGGTGGCAGAGTTAATGCACTGGAAGCTGTATGACGGGAGTCAGGATATTAGAGGTGAGCTAGAGAGGTAGGAGGAAGTGGTTGGAGAATGGAATGATTACAGTGGAGATTTTGAGAAAGCAAGTTAGTGGTACTGGGAAGAAAATGATAAAGCAGTATGGCCAAGGGCGTGTGCAGCTGAGGAGTCAGGGTGATGGAGAAATCATCTGTGTGGACCCTGGATTGACATGAACGATGGTTGGAGGAGTGCTGGAGCTCCAACAGTAAGGCGATGTTGAACAGCTTCAGTGATTGAGCACATTTGTGATAGTGATGCTCGTGCTAGTGACCTGGAGGAGCAGCAGATGGTATAACCTAATCGCTAGATTTCCCAAGAAGTTAGGGTTGTTTTAAAAGAACAGAAGAACAACTATTTGGAGACAGCACTAAGGGGTTAAGATTGTTCCATGTTCTTTAATTCAATAAAAATTACTGCTAGTCTTAGGGCAGCTACAGGGAGCAGTATTTTTAGGGCTCAGCCTGGTTCCAATTAAAATCAGGTAGAAAAGGACTCACAGCAGAAAGTAGATGCTGGAACTGGAGGTTATTCTGATGATTCACTGTCTGAGTTAAAAATAACAGAAGGTGGGCTTGAGAAGTCAGGAAAGGGTCCTACTGGGTCAGATAAAAGGATAAACATGATTAGTTAAGGATGAGAACCCAGGACATATCAGCTAACCTGGAAATATTTGGTAAAAGAATTAAAGAGGAAAACAAGTACGATGTGATTGTTTGTGATGTCTTATTTGACAAGCATTAGAGGGAAGTGAAATGCTCTTCTTAGATTCTGTAGTGTATAATATTGAGGCAGATGGAGGTAGGATCCCAGAATCTAGCTTTCTCACAACATATATACAATTAGAAAAAATATATCTTTGCCAGTCTTACTACGATTCTATGTTATTTTCTCTTTACCCTCTTATTTCCATTTCATTACTTACTTCTGTCCTGCTTGTGGCTAGACACTTTTCTCTAGATCCTTGTTGAGTTAATGCCCTACCGACATTTATTAATCATGTCAAATTATCAATTGTTCATCAATTTGTTTTTTGGACACACACTGAAGCAGGCTCTGTGCTCACAGCTTTACTTAAATTATCTCATTTAAGTTGTATAATGGTATAAGGTGGGAAACAATTAGTCTAATTTGACAATCATGGCAATTAAGGCTTTAAGGACTTAAATCATTTACCCAGAAGTGCCATTCTCAGGGCATGAGGTTTAATCAGGGCTTACATCTGAGATTCTGGGCTCTGGATCATGAGTGATTCATTAATCTGATCTGTAGTTGATTGTTCTGTGGAAGTCTGCAGACAGCTATGAACAAGTAGGGGCACTAGCAGGAAGTGCGGTCTTGCCTCTGTGTTGACCCAGCATACCAGTTAGCATTTTTTGGACAGATTTGTCTTTGTGTTTGTAGTAGTTTCAGCCTAATAGGTCTTTTTCTTTTCCCCTTAGCCAAAAGGTGCTCCACTTTCGATCACTGCATATGGCCACATGGCCTCTAAACAACAGGTGATTTAAGTAATAAATTGGCATGAGTTAAAGGTTACCCAGGCATCTAGATTTGTCCACACCCATACGTCTATACTGAATTCAACTGAGGAGGTGAGGAAGAGATCTCAGTATTCAAGTGAGCTCTGGACTGATCAAGCTCGAATTTATTGATGGTAGCATTAGGTCTTCCTGTTTTCAAAGCTTGCCAGATGATTCCACTTGACCACCAAAGTTGTAAATTCCTGTTTTGAGGGAGAGAGGTCCTAATATTTGCTGGTTCTGCTTCAGGTATAATTGCATTTCTATGCTAAGGGATTTGAGTGGCAGGAAGTAATAAGTGTGCTATAGTAATATTGATGTCAGAAGAGCTGGAGTGTTATATATGGATGTTTTTTCCCATGTCCACACTATTACCTGGAGGCAGACCTATCAGGTAAACAGCTATTTATTCCATCGGATTTTCCATTCTTGCCACTTCAGCCAGTACCTTCATCTAGCTTTCACTTGGTTTGGATCCAGTTTTGCCTTTGTTGAATGCGTTTACTTGGCAGCTTAGCAGACATTGCAATCACTCCCAGGAATTACACTTGAAAGCAGAATCAAATTTTCATAATTTGCTCTACCCTAAGATGCATTCAACCTAATGGAGGTGACTGAGCTATTTAGGCTGAAGTTGAGAACCATTCTTGGCTTGTATCCTGAGTCCTCCTAAGTCACTGGCAATCAGTGCCACTCACCAGGCAGTGCTGGCTGATGGGGGCTGATGTGCAGCCTAGAAAACAAAAGGACCCATACGTCTCCTTGCCATTAGTGTCCAAGGGAAGTGACAATGGGTAGCCTGTATTTTTCCTCTGTTGGGGGAGTTTTAAGCACAAGTGGTAGGAAAACACTTCAC
The DNA here is from genome assembly GCA_004027165.1 of Ctenomys sociabilis. Lineage (NCBI taxonomy): Eukaryota > Metazoa > Chordata > Mammalia > Rodentia > Ctenomyidae > Ctenomys > Ctenomys sociabilis. The sequence continues at coordinate 14,141 of PVKA01036417.1, forward strand.
TTATATCAAACAATATGTTTCTTTGTTATCTTGTGCTTTAACTCTTTCTAATTGACTGGGAAATTGACGATAAGTGTGCTGAACCTATTTACCCCTCCCCATACTACATCATTTGTAAGACAGGACAGGTCTTCTCATTCAGATATGAAGTCTATTTCCCCAACTCTTGGATCTAGGTGGGTCTTCTGATCAGCTATGACCAATAGGATTCAGTAGATGTGACATCATTCCAGCTCCAAACATTCCCTCAAGAGGGTGTGCATGCTCTGCTCTCTTCTCTTAGATCCCAGAGCAGCTAAGCATGAGGATCCCAACCCAGCCATACTGGCCAGTCCACTGACATCAATGAAGCATGCAAGGCAGCCCAGCTATGGGTAAAGAGCACTAACAGGAGGTGTGGATCTGGCCAAGATCAGCAAAGCTGCCCAGGTGGCCTGCAGAATCATGATTAATACTTCTTTCTCTTTTAAACCTTTGAGTTTTACAGTTGTTTGCAACACAGTGATAGTTAACTGATAATGGCCTCAATTACTCTGTCTTCATCCGGGAGTAGGGTGGTCGTCAAGGCACTGTGACTTTAATGGAGGCTGAGCACTATAATTGCCTGGTGATGTCAATCTCGCAGCTCTGTTCCTATTAAAGACTGATGCAGGGTGACTGGGCCCTGACTTCTGTCCTCTGACACATTTCACAACTGGCTCTGCCACACAGCTGGGATGAAAGGAATTCTTTGAAGGTTTTTCTTCTGAAATGAGCGTGTGATTCTCCCATAGGAGGCCCCCTTTCAGGGTTCTAATCCACCACAAAGGCACATGATGAGTAAATGTCCAGACAAAGTCAGAATTGTAGTAGGCCACACTGGGATCGAAGGGGCTGGGGCTTTATAGAAGCATTGAAAGGGCAGTGGGCTGTGGGCCTGGCACATGTCTGCCAGCCAGCTCCTTTCTCTTGAAGATCTGTGGTGTCCAGGAATTGTTTTTCTTCTCTTGTCTTCCTTTTATTTGGTAATAATAGAGATTCACTGTATATGTAAGGGAATTCATTACATGGATTTAAGAAATTCTCCTAGAATGTATGACTGAGAATTCAACTGTATTTTTCCAGTCAATTAATACATTAAGGGTATTTTTTTCCTTGCACACTTATTGTTCACCTTCTTTCTTTCATCACAAGAATTATTGATTTCATTGTATATATCCTTCATTTTCTTCTCTTCCCTTTCCACAGACTGCCTGTGTCTGTGTGCTGCCTAGTTTATACACCCCTCTAAAAAGAAGAGACCTGGTATTGGAATTTACCTGACATTTGGTTTACTTCAGTCACTTACTTGGGTCTAATATTTCTGTGTCCTAATTAAAAACTGTCAAGTGGGGACTGTGATTGGTCCAGAGGTCCAAATCAGGTGAAGCCAGCTGTGACATGCAATGTTCCCATTCTCTATGGGCTACTCCTTCTGGAATTGTCTGTTCACAAAAAGTGAAGGGGAATATGGGGTGCAGTGATTCATATATGCAATTAGTGATTTTTGTAGAATTAACTATATTTGATGACCACTTCTCATGCACACATACCAATGCACCAAATAAATTCTTGAAATAGTTAAAATTTCCACACAACAAATCATTGTTGATTTTTTTCAGCATTATTGAGGCACAATTATCTATATTGTATACATTTAAGAGTATCAAGTGATAGTATGTATATATTGTAATTGTCAGTCAGTTGATCACCACTGAGTGCAACTTTTTAAAAAATGAAAATATTTAAGATCTAGTATTTTACAAATTTTAAGTAAGAACACTGTACTGTTAAGTATAATCACCATGCTGTATGTTAATCTCCTAGGATTTACAGAAAGAATCACAATAGACTACTATGGAAAGTTACACAGCAACAAACTGGATAACCTAGAAAAAATGAATAAATTACTGCAAACATAAAATATTCCAAAAACTCAATCATGAACATATAGAAAGCCTAAACAGATGAATAATGAGTACTAGGATTTAATTTTAAAAAATTTAAAAATTCCCCTCCTGGGGTCCTGAGAGATAGTTCAATAGGATAAGTGCTTGCCTGGCAAGTGCAAGAGCCTGAGTTCAATCCCCTGTTTTACCAAAAAAGAAAAAAGTCCTCTCCCCTCAGAGGAAAGGCCTAGATCATATAGCTTCACTGATACACTCCAACCATTCAGATAATTAGTACTAATACTTTACAATGAGCTCTAAAATGTTTAGGGAAAGGAAACACTTCTAACTCACCTTACAAAGTCCATGTTGACCTTACACAAAAACCATGCAAGATCACTACAAAAAGAGAAGATCACAAGCCATTATCTTTGGTAAACATAGACCCAAGCATCTTGAATGAAATATTTTCACCTATGTGTATCTTTTTTTTATATTTTCATGAGTATCTTAGATTTCATTGTACACATATTTCACTTCCTTGCTGGACAAAATTCAGCATCACAATAAGAGGCTCAAACACCCTGATTAAATGGGGCTTATCTTGGGGATGCACGGATGGCATGAGATAGGCAAATCGGTAAATGTGGTACACCACCACAGGAGCAGAATGAAGTGGTAGAATAAAAATCATCGGTAGGTGCAGAGAAAGCCTTGGGGAAAATCAACATCCATTCATGAAAAAGTCTTAATGGAATGGATATAGAAGGAATTATTTCAATATATGGTGGGTCATAAATGAAAAGCCCAGACGTAACACCATACTTGGTGTTGGAAAGCCTAAACTTTTCCCTCTAATATTAATACCAAGTAAAAGTGCCCAACTGTCCTACTGCTCTTTAACAAGGTGCTTAGAAATATTAACCAAGAAGCGTGTGGGAACAAACAAAATGTCCAAATTGGAGATGTCAGAACTAAAATCGTCATTATTTGTGAAGGACTATTGGTTGACTGATGAACTCTTTCATTCACTGAAATAGGGTTTTGCTGTGTAGCCTAGGTTGGCATAAAGCTCACAGTTCTCTTGCTTCATCATTCTTGGTCCTGGCATTACAAGCATGTTCACCAGTTCCAGCTAATTTTATGAATATAAACCCCTAAAAACATCATCAAAATTCTACTAGAATCAAATAGATTGATTCGCTAAAGTTTCAGGAAAAAAAAGTCATCATAATGAAATAATTTGTTGTGCACACTAACAAACTATTTTTGAAATAACAAAATAATCTAATCTATAGTAGTATCTAAGAAGAATTTAACCAAGGAAGTGAAATATGTGTACAATGAAATCTAAGATATTCATGAAAATATATAAAAAAGATACACATCGGTGAAAAGATATTCCTTTTTCATGGATTGGAGAAATTGGTATTAATTATCTACACTACCTGAATTAATCTATATATTCAATGCAATCCCCCTCAAAATGATAATATTATCTCCTGTAGAAGTAGAAAAATAATTAAGAAATACATATGCAGTCACAAAAGACCCCAAACAACTAAAGAAGTCTTGAGAAAAAAACCATAATTTTATTTCCTGAGCTCAAAGAATACTACAAATCTATATCAATAAATACCAATTATTTCTCTACAAATATGACACTGGGATAAATAGACACATATCCCAGGCCAAAAATGCACCCCAAAATAAACCATTCCATGTAAGTCAAATAGTATTTAGCTGGTGACCCAAGAGTAGGTGATGGAGACAGGCTAGTGCCATTATTCAATTATTCCAGAATGTCAACACTGCAAAATAATAAAATATTATTTTGAAACTGAAGCCAAAATAATAAATTTTAAGTTTTGAAAAGACTAACTTATATCCTTGCCTTGCATGCCAACAGAGAAGGCTTTAAGTTCCCACATGTGTCGTAGGTTTACCTCCACTAGAATAGTCTCTTTAATAAATCTGTTGAGTAATCTGGCTGTCTGCATATGGGAAGTACAGGATTGGACTACTGCCTTAGATGATTAAGGAAAATCAATTCAAAATGGATTGCAAATTAGAGACTTGAAGGTAAGTTTTGAAACTGTAAGGCTGCTAGGAAAAAAAAAAAAAAAAAACAAAAAAAAACATAGGAGGAAAAGCTCCGTGACACAGGTCTTCACAATAACGTTTTGGATATGATACCAAAAGCACAAGCAAAAAAAGAATACATAAACAAGTAGGACTACATCAAACTGAATGTCTTCTGTACAGAAAAAGATACCATCAGTAAAGTGAAACAGCAACCATCAGAATGGAAGAACATATTTGAAACAATGTAGCTGAGAGGAGTTTAAAATCCACAACAAATAAACAATTGATACCATTCATAGCAAACACAAATAAGATTTAAAGGAACAAGTGAAGAACTTGAATAGACAGTTTCCCCAAATAAGATACATGAATTGCCGAAAAGTGTATGAAAAGGTGTTCAACATCCCTGACGATGCAATCAAAACCACACAAGGAAACAGCAATTCACATTTTCTAGGATTGCTATAGTCAAAAAGAAAAGAGAAATGTTTTGATGAAACTGTAGAGGAAAGGAAGACTTTGTACACTATTGCTGGAAATCTCACATTATAGAACTTCCTAGAAACCTTAAAAGTAGATCTGCAATATGATTCATAAATCCCTATGTATATGTTTAAAGAAATATAACTTGTATCTTGAAGAGATATTTGCACACCAATGTCCATTGACACAATATTCAAAATTATCAGGACATGTCCACTAACAAATATCCATTAAAAGTTAAGAAATTCTATTATTTGGAAGTTTCATTAAAATTATTCATTAATAAGGGAAAACGCTTTCATTTGTGATGGTATGACTAACCTTGCAGAGTGTTATGTTAAATAAAATAGATCAGATAGAGAAAAATAAATAGTGCATGAACTCTTGCTCTCTCTCTTTCATGTGCAATCTAAAAATAATAATAACATAAATAGAGTAGAATAGCGTTTTCCAGAGACTGGGGAGTTTAGGAACTGTTGGGCAAAAGGTACAAAGCAAATCACTGTTAAATACTATTGCACGCTATGGTTTTATAGCTTTTATTATAACTCTGGTTTTTCTGACAGAGGTAAAAGCTATTCATGTCTAATAAGTAGGCAGAACAGAAATCTAACACTTGCTTTATATCTCTCAGGCAGAGTTTAATATATGCTTGGACCTGACAAAAGATGTAAGAAGTTATTTTAAAAAATGACCAAGACATGAATGCAAGCCCCTCAGGAATAATTTTCCCATCAATCTATTTAATCTGCTTCATGATTTATAACTAACTGTAGGCAGAACTTGTATGTTCAATGTAAAGAAAAGGTTTGGCTGTGGTACTTGAAATGCCAAGAAATAGTTACTTCCTTGCTACATTTATTTAAAATGCACTTTTTAAAGAACTCAGGTAGACTGCCTATAGTCATTTCACTGGTGCTTAAGATATAAAAACTTTCTGCTTCAATTTAAAGACAACAATTTATTTGTCTTCTGTTACTTGTTATGTATTTTAGTTTTACTTTTTTAATGTTTTGGCAGAACTGGGGATTGAACTCAGGTCTTTGTGCTTGCCAGGGAAGCACTTATTCCACTGAGCCATCTCCCCAGCCCTTGTTATGTATTTTAGGAAAACCACACTGAATTTGAAATATGACCTCTGATAATGAAATTTTGAAGATTAAAATTGAAAATTAGAAGGAAGTGGGTATTTCTCAAGTAATGACCTTGATAACTATTATACACTGGTAAGGACTGTGATGGAAAATTACAAGCATATTATGTCTAAAATACATGACCATCATACAATTTTGACAGCAACAGGACACCCGATTATACTGACAATAGAGTGAATATGAGTGGAGAAAGTGATAGTCAAATGGTGATCAGATCAAGATACTGAAGTTCGCCTGCTGTTTCATTACTCTGGAAAGCTGAGGCAGGAGTACAGGAAGTTTAAGCCCAGCCCGAGGTACTGAATGATTTAGCAAGACCCTCTTTTTAAAAAGCGGGTTAGGGATATAGCTCAGTGCAAAATCTCTGGGTTCAAACTCCAGTATTAGAAACAAACCAACCAAAAATGACCCAACAGATGCAAGGAATTGAATGGCACAAACACTAGTTGAAGAAGAGAGAGCCACCTGTAGATAGACGTCATGGGGAAAATGACAGAAGTTAGCGACCAGACTATATGGAGGAACTTATTAAGGCTGGAGAGAGAGGCGGGGCCATTCTCTTGGTGTGAGGATTTCATCTCTGCATTCAGGATATTACTTTCATCTTGAGAACAATAGGAAACCATGGAGATGATTTACATAGAAGAGTGGCAAGAGTAGGTATTTCCTTTTAAAAACATTATTCTGAATGCTGTGTTGAGAATCATCAAAAGAGCAGTGGACAAGAAAGATGTGGGCAGGTTGGCAAGATGTACCAGAGCCCTGACGTGATGGTAGAATTAGAGAAAACCTGAGGGGTGTGGCCAGTGTCTCTAAGGCTGAACAGCTGGTCCAGTTGGTGAGTTGCAAGGATAGAAGGATAGGTGGGGGGATTTACCGCAAACTTCCTTCATCTTTCCTGGGTTATTCCCTTTACAATGTCAATACTGAAGTATTCTCTCTCTCTCTCTCTCTCTCTCTCTCTCTCCCTCCTTGTTGGTGTGTCTTGCTTTGGCTACCAGAGCAGAAGTGAGATTCTAGTCTTTACGTGACCTGGCTCTGCCCTCGTTCCTGTTGTCTGTGGAGACAGGTCTGTGGGCACCTGCTGGAACATGATGGGGGACCTGAGATGTTAGCACCCTCAGGCTGGGCTACATGGAGCGACACATGTGTGGCATGTAGCAGATAAAGAAAGCCAGCCCAAAGTCAGGTGGCCTCCCAGAGATTCCAGCATAAGGGTTGCTTGTTATGTAGCATCACTGTGGTACTAGAACAGCTGACACAGGAACAAAGGAGAAAGATATTCAAAACACAAGCATCACTGTGAACGGAATGTTTGTGTCCCTCAAAATTCACTGGTTAACCATCCAGAAGAAAAGCTGATTAGTATCCTGCAGCATATGCCATTCACTTTGCCTTATTTGACTCAATTGTTTTTAGTTGTTGTTGTACATTTCCATTTGTATTTCTTCTTTTTGCTTGTTATGCTAGGGAGACTATACAATATTGACAGATGTGTGTCTGGTTTATTTCACTTATGAGTATATGTTCAAGTGGCATCCACTTCAATATAAATGCTTCAAGCTTATCATTCTTAATAGCTGAGTAATACTCCATTATATAGAAATACCATATCTTTTTCAACCATTCCTCATGTGATGGACACCTTGGTTGTTTCCAAGATTTTCTAGTACTATGGACAACCACTAGAAAAATAACAAGGTAGAAACTATTAAATATTGAATCTTTGATGTAATTCACATATAAAAATTAAGATACATAAACAGCTACACTCTTAATTTACTGATAAGAGACATATGCTATAATAATGTCTGTAAGTATAATTCATGTATGCACCTTCTGCGATACCAAACCATTATGAAAACAGTTTGCAAAGTATTAATTTATCAAATCCAACTTGTCAAGGTGTCTTAAAACTGTCTCATTGATATTTGTACTTCAATAAAATAAAAATAAAAATAAATTCATTGGTTAGAATCGGGGTGCCATTAGCGGGTCATGCCTCCAGGGGATAATTAGGTGAGGAGGCTGCTTTCTTTA
>PVKA01036418.1:0-21811 GCA_004027165.1 Ctenomys sociabilis
TGAATTCAGCAAAATATTCCAATATAATCCAGTAGTCCATAATAGTAGTGGGTTTTCTGTAGAACTGGCAATGTCAGAAATTGTTTTTAGCCTTTTACAGCTTAGCATTATCAATATGGCTTTACTTTTTATATTTCCTTTTTATACTTTTCTGCTGGATGGTTAAGACCAAGATAAAGCAAGACCTATATAACAAGAAATGTAACTTGAGGATTAGACAATGAAGAGAAGGCAGGGAACAAAGCTAGGAAACATGACAGTGGCAAAACCATATATTTATATGCACAAGATGGTTAAGGCAATGATTCTGCGAATCTTCAGTTAATTGATAGGATTCTCAACCTGACTAACTAGATATGCTGATACCTGTGAACTAAGCAACCTCTCTGAAGATAGCAATGTAGGGTCGTGCTTTGAATGCCTGTCATTATAATTTTCTAAATATGCACTGCTTGTCATGTCATACCAGTTACTGTCATACTGTCATCCATGTTTTTAGAAGCACAATTTGTAATAGTTAAATCTTTGAAACAACACAAATGCCCATCAACTAAGGAGTGAATAAACAAAGTTGTGTTTTTTTTATGCAACAGAATACTACTGAGACTTTCATAAGTAAATGGATGCAACTTGCGACCATACCATAAGTAAATCAGACTCACATGTGGAAACATCATATTGTCTCCCGGGGATGAGAAATTGAAAGAGCAAATAAAGTGTAAAACATTCAATACATATTGTAGAATGGGTTGAAACTGTTTAAAAAGTAAAAGGAACTAGAATGGGTGAAAAAAGGAAACATAGGAAGGGAAAAGGATGAAGAATCCTAAACATGAAGCTTTATTTAAAAAACCATCGAGAAAAAAATAAATTATCAAGACATCTCCAAAACAGAAGACTATCCAAACCATGGAAGGAGCTTCTCCACAGCATATGAGTGGGAATGTGGAACCTAAGTTCTTGTGGAAGATGTTTTAGCACAAAGTGTCCACAGCCTTCTGTGGAGGGGCCTGATGCCATCCTTACTGCACTCCACAGTAATGCCAATATTTTCTTCTTTTTACCATTTTTGAAGGGATCTAGAAGCCGTACTTTGTTCTTTTTTATTGCAAAAGATCATCACAGTCTAGGACACGTCAGTTTAAACAACGCATGCTCACACTCAGTTTCATGTTGATTTAGAACATGTTCACCTCCTGGTCTTTGGTACCTTTTTCAAATGTGTGAGTGATCTTACTATCCCATGCCCCAGTGTTGATGGCACAACTCTCCTTTTCAAATGTGAAACAAGACTAAAACCCAGAAAAATACAAACTACAAGAAGAGAGAGGTTTATTTTTCCCCCCTGCAGTAAATGCACAAGATGAGCACCTCTAGCAGAGAGCTGGGTGGGGCAGAACTCAGGCGTGCATTCCTCCAGATTGGAATCTCAGCTCCACAGCTGACCACTGTGTCACTTTGGGAAGTTCACGGGACATACATCTCTAAGCCTGGTGTTTCAAATGAAAATAGGAGAATGCTTGCACTGTAATAAAGACTAAATGACAGAATCCATGAAGAGCTTAAGACAGCATTGAATGGACAATGACAATTCAATTTCAATTGTCACCAATTCCAGTGTCTGGCACATTCCAAATATGTTACTCCACACCCAGATGACTGGGACCCACAGGAAGCAAACTTCCCATTGGCTGAAAGGCTGCTGTCCTCCATATGCCTTATGGTTTCTCTGTCCCCAGTGTTTCTTTAATCCTCCAAATGTCTACCAGGCCATAGCTCCCATTTTCCTCACTTCCATTTCCCCTGTGTCCCTCTACTTACAGCTCTACCTGTGACTTGAACTTCATGGCAGGATTTCAGCTTCACTGAGCTTGTGTCAGGAAATCTCTAGACAGGGCTTGCACTTCCCTTCCACCTGGTCCCCAACGGAAGACTCTGTCCATATGACCCTGCTGTGACCCTGGGATCCCCACTCACTTCCAACCTTAATGGGGATCCTATAAGCAATATGTCTCTTTAAATTGCAACATAGAAACAGAATGCTAGAACACTGAAATGTTTATCCCTATGACTCGAAATCTAATTTTTAAAAATATATCCTAAGAAAATAGTAAAAATATAGAGAAAAAATACGGCATAGAACATTTTCCAATGCAACCTTATTTACAATAGTGATAAACTACATTTAAACTAAATTTCCTGAGATAAAAGAATGTTTAATTAACTTATGGCACACTGATTCCATAGGATATTACGCGGCCATTAGAAAGAATAGTTCTGAAAACTACACAGTGACTCAGAATAATGTCAAATAGTAAAATGCAAAAGCCAAGGACACAGCAGTGCATGCTGCATGGTGGAAGTTGTGAACAATCATGAACGCATCCACCAAAGTATAAGGCAATACTCAAAGACAATAGTGACTATTAATAGAGTTGGGCTGGTTTTCTTTTCTGTTTTTTAAATTTACATATTGCTATTCCACTATTGTACAATAGAATAAGTCCCTTGTCTCAGCTCACAGAATATCTGTACTCTTTGCTCAAGTGGTTGTACACTTTAGGCTTAATTTTTTCTGTATAGAGGCTATTCTAGAGGCAAATGGTTCTCTTTCTGGATAGAATAACGGAAGTAATTTTGTTTTCTCAGGAAAATTTGACCCTACATTAAGTAGCATTATACAAAGATAATTCTCTGGCTCCTCTACACTCAGGGGGTGTGTTCTGAATTGCTTTTCCTCTCCTGGGGATGGATTTGAGCTGAGCCATCATCTCTCTGCTCACCTTGTGATCTCTCTGTTCATGTGATGCAGAAGCATGTGCGAGGCTGGAGACTGGAGCACGCAGATAGCCTGGCCAAGCACCGCACATAGGCCCATCTTCTGAGCAAGCTGAGACCTTGGCCAAAGGCTCATTCAAATGAGCTAAACTGAGATATAATAACATTGTGATGAAAGGCTTATAGGTAAGGTGGTGCCAACCAGTAAACACACTCATAGACAGAAGGATGACAAGTTATCTGGTCTACCACCAGATAGCATTGTGTTGTTAATAGTAAGCACCTAAAGAAATGAGACTTAACCCTGTTCGCGTCTGGAAATCAATGCTATCTGCATTATCACAATGTCTGACAAGAGGTATGTGTGGAATAACAACTCCTTGTTCAAGTCACCTCCCTTTCTATCATTCCATCTTTCCCCAGATTCCTCCAAGCCCAGCATAAGAACAACCTATCTGCCAAGTGTCCCCTTCCTCACTCTATGCACTCTCCACACTGCTGTACTGAAGTGAGCAGGTAGCTTCCACACTGGGCCAGTCTTTTACTTTTCTTTCTTTTTTCGGCCCAGTCTTTTTTCTTGACTCCTTTGTTACTCTGGATGCTAGTGAGCATTGTTTCCTCTGTGCTTAGCATTTGCTTTCTCTGTTGATTTCCTTCTACTCTTCAAGGTGCCTTTAATTCTCTCTGCATGAGTTCTTTCTCCTCTTTCTGGCTTTGAGTATTGTACTCCTCTAGCTTGCTATGGCTTCAATGTATCTACACAATTTTCCCAGGCAATCTTATATATTTCCATAGCTCTAGCTCTCACTTACCCACTGGTAAGTTTCAGAGCTATAATTAAATGCTGGGCCGCTCTTCTAAACACCAGGCTTTGGCACCTCCAGCTTCTCAATCTTCCCTGGGAGTTCATGGGCTATGCCTTGACTCTGCATCTGCAGAGCTGATTCCTCTTAGCTGTATTTCTCCAGTTTTTTTTTTTATCCCCAAAACTGAAATCTAGATGCCTTCTTTGATGCTTTTCTTCCTCATATGCAATTAATTACCATGTTCTTTTTTATTCTACTTCTTCATTATTTCTCATTAATTACCTGCATGTCCATTGACTCTGCCTAAATTCAAGCCCTTGTACTCTCTTGGAATTATGTAACAGTTTCCTAATTTGAACTCTCTCTATCTCTGATCTTGTTTCCTTCCTATCATTCATGTTAGTGTCAGAGTGACCTTATCATTCCTAAAGATAACTGAGTGACCTTTCCTTCCCAGAAAGAGCCCCAGTGAACAAACATAGAAGGAATGATGAGGATGCAAATCTACCACTAGAGGATCATGCTAATGGTGGCTACCCATGCAGACCCCACACAGAACGCCAGACGTGGTGGTGCATGCCTGTAATCCCAGTACTTGGGAGGCTGGTGCAGGACGATCACTGCAAGTTTGAGGCCAATGTGCCTCTACAAAATGAGTTAAAAGCCAGCCTAAGCTGCATATGAAATCTTGTCTCAAAAAGAGAAAAGGAATTTTATGCACAAATGCTAAAACAAATGGGTAAAGATGAAGAAAAAAAAAGAAATGTATTTGGTGCAAGGAATTCATCAGTGGAATATTTATTGATCACAAAGAAAAAGATAATTTCTGAGTATATAAAGTCATAGGTCTAAATGTCTGAATTTCCTCATTCCCAAACCACTGGACTGATCAAATCAATCTGATTCCAGTCCACTCATTGGACTCCCACATTATAACATAGGACATGTCGAAGCAGTCAGCTCAGCATTGCTAGCAGCTTGACATGCTCCAACAGGATTAACAGCCTCGAATGGGTGCGTGTCACCAAAGGAACTGAGGACTCTGAACTCATTCATCTCGGAAGCAAACGCTGCCACTGGTTTTCATGAAGCCGAGGATGGGCGCATCTGGGCACGCTCACCATGTGCAGCTCTGCTCTTAGGTGTCATCACAATGCCATCCAAGTCCCAACGTTAAAATGAATGTCACAGAGAAGAAATTCATGGTGCGTATGTGAGACATCCTGGCCCAGTGCCTTAATATATTCACAAACAGGGACTTACTTCTTGTATTAGTAGCTGGGAAAGGTTGCATTAATATTCACTAGTTAAAATGTGCCATTCTAAAATTTTCACAATTTCCCAGGAGGGATTAAATTTTCTTGAAAATATTCCCTGGAGTTGAAAGACTTTAATAATACTGTGTCTGTGAAGATGGCAAATAAAGTGACTCATAGATTTACACTTTGGCAAACAGCTGAAATAGCTTTTCTTTGCAGACAAGTATTGTTAGCCCTGCTCAATTGTGTTGATGGGGATGAGTTTGCTTCTTCATATAAGTATGTTGACAATTCTTTGAGTCTTATTGACTTTTCAGTTCCTGAGTTCTTTCCTCAAACTGTTAAAAGCTGTGTGAAGTGAAATTCTCTACACCTCAATCTCCCACTCTTTTCTTCTTTGCAGAGGTGAAGGCTGGCCTCTATGTATTTATTTTAATAACAACTTGAAGTAGCAGAAGGAGGAACTTCTTACTAGAGTGAAGGCAAGAGCTACTAGAAGCCACATGAAGAGATAAACAACCTCTGGAAGTCCTGTGGAAAGCTCTTCTTCATGGGGCTCTGCAAAGCATGGTGGAGCACTCTGCAGCTCCCAGGGGGACCAGATAGAAGAGCCACAGCAGCTACACAGGCAGCTAGTGACAGACTCTCCTGTAGAAATGGTTCACACTCAGGTAAATAACACTTCTCCAGGAAAGCACCTTGTGTGACAAGTTCACCCTCTTGAAGCAGGGGCTGCTTTTCTGTCTCCCAAAGTCTGCAGGTAGATTGGGAGATGTGGACAGGAGGCAGGTGGCAGTTCCCACACAGACACTCAGTCAAGGGAAAAGAAAAAAACGTCAGTGGCAGAGGAGAGACATGGGGAAGATTTGGAGAAATTTTCCAAGCCTGTCTCTGAGAGAAAACATAGCAGGGTCCAAAAAGCAGTAACTGTTTGAGAGCACTAATTTCATTGGTGGTCTCTCTGTGTATGCTGGTGAGAAACAGCAGCAGGAATGAGGAAAAGAAAAAGACAGAAGAGAGAAAAAGCTGGGTTCAGGTGGTGGCCTGTTTGCCTGATTGTCAAAAGACCTGAAAAGACCAGTAGGGGTGCTTATTTATACTCTTGCAAAGTTAGTATCATGAGGCACAAGGTTGCCTAGTGGCTAATGCCCAGGAAAGATGCTTTTCTCAGGATGTAGGTAGCTTGACTGCTTTAGGCACTGTGGCCTTGCCCTGCCGTCATACATGTGACCTATTTCCAGCTTCAGCGGCCCCCAGTAAGAGAGGGCATTGGTTGACAGTTCTTTGCATCTTCCTGCATCTGTAGAACATTTAATGTTTACAAGTCTCTTGTTCATTCACTAGGAGCCCTCAGGCTCAGCAGCATCCTTTATTTGAAAAGAGCACATTATACACTGTAAGCTCCTCTTTGCCCTCTGCTTTGGTAATAGAACCAAAAAGTGGATAGAAATGAAGATCACACAGTCTGGGCACTTTGCTCAGTGCTTTCATTAAAGAGGAGATAAATTTTTGGTGCACATTTCCATAGAAATGCTGATTACTAGACTCCTATCCCCCAAATATTTCTATACTACCTTACTTTGTTATCTTAACCATTATTAAATGAATATATGAAATTTCAAGCAGATTACTATCAGGACAACATTAAACCATTAATGAATGCAATTCCAAATACCATACAAAATATTAACCTGCATAGTCTACCCCTACACACACTGTTCTTACACAGCTACAAGTACTCAAACTATTTTCTCTCCCAATTTTTATTTTCCAGATGTTTGTTAACTTACATCTGAAATTAACTGGGGTTGACCATTGCTCTAAGCCATAATAAAACCATTGTGTTAACAGTGACTTACTGAACTCAAATTTGCCTAGTTTCCCTGCCCTCCTACAGACACTGTAAGTGAATACATTGTGATAAAATTATCAGATCTGATTGTGCATGAACAATATTAGTCTTAGGACTTCCGAGCAAAGCCCAGCTCTCACACTGGCTCATAAGCACCACAGCCTGGCCAGAGGAAGTGAATGCTACATCCTTGCTACCTTAATTGTTCAGTTTATAGCAAATGTGTGAATTCCACAGTTCCTGTCTGCTATAGACCTGACTGCTCTGAAATTCTTGACTTCATTCCTTGAAAACAGCCTCAAAATATAGACTGTATGCTTTAACTGGATACTAGCAAGTGTATTAACCTTCAAAAATCCCTTCCTTTTTCTGGACAGGTCACTTGAGAGGAAAGTTTGGCTCTTCCTTAGCTCCAGCCACCAGGGTCCTCAACATTACAGAATGCCTCGTGTAAGCCTCTTCACCTTAAATCTCAGTTTTGTAGCAAGAACTACAAATAAGTATTAAATGGATAATGAATCAGTGAACATAACTGCTTTGCCATAAGGAGGGTTTGAACCTAAATTCTACTCTAGCTTCTTTGAAGGACAAGGCTAGAAAATGACATCATGTCGAATTTTGCAGGTGTGGTCTTAGAAGCTCCCCTGAGCCAAGCACATGGTCTTGGGGTGCTGCCTATACATGTCCCTGGCAAAGCGCTTCTTGGAAGGCTGGAACAGAGGAAGTTCTCTATCAAATAGATATGATAACATACATAGCTGCCAAGAGCCATGGGCAATGCACCAGGAGAGGCATCTCGAAGGCAAAGTGGGAACCAGTGCAGCAGCAGGCTCAGCTTTTGGGCCCAGATTTAATTTTATATCTTCAGGAGAACTCATGTTACGCACAGACTCATTTACTTTTTGCTGACCAACATAGACATGTGAACAGCTGATAAAGTCTTCTCTGTGTGGAAGGAGCATAGTTTTGAGTTTCAGCTTCAGGTCTCAAACCACCCCATTTACTAAAGCACTTTAGGACTGCACTCAGCTAAATAGACAGGTGACTTAATTGTATCTCTTATTATTGTCTCACTTAGAAGAACTGCAAGGAAATGCTCTCCATCTAGGAGGAAATATGCTCCAGATGGCATCCTTCGGGGAAATGAATGCAGTGGGAGGTGGTAAGGATATTTCTGGAAAAAATGTCAAAAATTTTTTGATGACAAAGTTCCCAGCATGAGAACGCTGAGCATGCACTGAAAATCCTGAGTGAGAGAAGGCTGGAAGTGGAGTCTTCAGCTACCCTCCACTGAGGCTGTACCCACAAGGCTACCGCATGCATGGCCCATTGGCATGGCCCTGCACTGGGGCCACTTGCAGGGGAATTTCTCAATGACTGGACTGTCCATGCAATCCAATCCTAAGGCTTTGATGACGGTCAAATAAGACATGGAATCTATTACAGTTTTCCACGCTGGCCCTCTGATTTATTCTAAAGTAGACAATACCATCCTTGATATGCAAAATCAAAAGAGACCAGTGGAATAAACCTAAATGTTAAGTAAATTATTACAAATTTTAGTATAGCAGAAGCAGAATGTTACACCAAGCATGGAGTCCTTCCAAGCAGAGGGCCCTGGGTTACAATGACTCAGGTCTTCATTCCATAGTTGTGTTACTCTTCCACAATGTCACAAAATTTTGGCTGCATTGCTCTCCACATACGCAGTTCTCTCTTTATTTATGTAGTTTGTACAGAGCATGCAGGGTCTACAGGGTCTCACTACACAGATTGGACAAGCAGTGATTCTTCTGTGTTCAGCCTCCCAAAAGCTGGGATTACAGGCGTGCACCACCACACCCAGTCTCAATCACCTTACCTTCTTCTCTCTAATGAACCCTAGCCTCTGTGCTCTGCCTAAACAGGTGCTTTGGTCTGCTGAGCTATCTGGCCGACCCACAATACTCACGTTGTTGTGGACCTGTTTTGTTGTCTTTTTGAGTGGGGCTTTTTTTATTTTTGTGGTTCTGGAGATCAGACTCAGGACCTTACATTTGCAAAGTGTGCACAGTACAATTCTCTTGATCATGGCTTAGATGTAGACAAGACATGCCCATCAGTGTGGGTGCATGCGTGTGTGTGTGTGTGTGTGTGTGTGTGCATGTGTTTATAACCATAGGGAATGGATATATTTTGATAGGGGAAGCAGAAAATGCAAGCTCATTTACTCTGATGTACTGAGCTCCCTGCCAGGTTTGTTTAGGCCTTGGACTCATTCGTGAACCACAGCATGCTCACCTTTAATCCTTGTTGTAAATAGTTTTCAAATATAAATATTATCTTAAGCAGTAGTGACAAATCCTCACGCTAATAATGCAAAATTAACTTTGAAAAGAGAAATGTGGAGATGTAAAGACTTTTACTTAGAAGTACAATGAGAAGGCTACAGAAAGAGTAGGCATAAAATACGAACTTGTAGAATATTCATACTGCCATGGGCATTAATAATTACTAATCTGAATTTAACAAAGTATAATAAGGACATGATTTCTTTAAATTAATCCTACAGTGTAATAGATTTAGAATCACTATAAATAATTGAAAGTTTTACAGTATTAATATTTTCTTTTCTTCAAAGCCAGAATTATCCAAAGACACTGGGTTTCTTGTTAAGTGACTTGATTTTAATGACCCACCTTAGTTCAAGAACTCCAGAACACGGCTTAGGGCTATTCTCAAAGGACAAATAAATGAGAAGTATAAAGCTTCAGAGAAAAAGAGTGAAGACTAAATAGATATTCAATCATTTCTGCACAAGGGTAAATTTTAGCCTGGTTTGATTTTAACATGCATAGCTAATACCACCTATAGAAACAAGGATGAAAAACTCTGCTGATAACACTGTTACCTGTGAAATGGCTCAAATGTCACAAAGGAATGAATCAGCATTTAAGTGAAAATCTCTGGTCTTTGTTCATTAAAAAAAGGGAACAGACTCTAGTGAGTCTCAGCACTAAGTCACAAAATGGAACTGGAAAATATAACTTATTATCAAAGCCACTTACATCTAGGTCTATGCCAGCCTACAAGAAAGAAAAGAAAGAAAGAAAGAAAGAAAGAAAGAAAGAAAGAAAGAAAGAAAGAAAGAAAGAAAGAAAGAAAGAAAGAAAGAAAGAAAGAAAAGACAAGCATAACAATTTTACCAACCTGGACATGATTACTTACCCTCTTATTTTAACTAGGATACCCTATTCCTTGTGATTTTCTTCTTTAACTGATTTGTGTGACTTTTAAAATGTTTAGGAAACAGTCTTTTTCCAGGTACTTGAAAATTAAATATTCTATTTTCCTACACTACCTGATGTAATTGGGAGAAAATGCCCATACGTACATCAATAATAGGATGCTTGTGGGAATTATTAAAACAAATCCAGTCTGGCCTAAAGCTACCCCTGTAATACTTTGTTTGACCTAAATGTTTCTCCTAAATAGTGAACTGTGACCTAACTGTAAACAGACTGTAATCTATCCTTATCATGAGTAGCTGAGTCTCAGCCAATCACAGGGTACTGATTCAAAAGAGGTTCTAACCAGGCTCAAATAAGACAATCACCAGTTTTAATTCAGCTAGGTGTCTTTGTACCCCATATTCTTTTTCAGCTTATAGATATTTCCCAGTCCATGACATCCTGGCTGTGGCTCTGTGAGCCATTCTGGCTCTGATGTTGCCTGATTTGTGAATCGATCCTTAGTCAACTAAGCTGCCGGATTTAGTAGCTCAAGATTTGTTGTCATCCACAGTACAACCTGTATGTCTCCAGGCACAGCTCACAGGTCTGGTTTGTAGAGGAGGAAGAAAGTATTGCAGCTGAGCAGATTAGTAAAAGGTATGCAGAGACAAGGTCTATGAGCTGGACTTCAAAGGAGCTTGGTGTGAAAATAAGAAAATAACAGGAAACAGTTTAGAAGACAAGTACTGAGAGACACATTTGGAGGGTTTCCCTGGACTCAGACCATAAAGAATCTTAGACAGCAAAGTGACTTTCTACAAAGGTACTTGCATCAGGCACAGTGGAGCACATCTGGGATTCCAGCAGTCAGGAGGCTGAGGCCCAAGGACGATCATGAGTTTGAGGTCAGCCTGGACTACATGGTGATACCCTATCTCAAAAATCCAACCAACCAACCAACCAACCAACCAACCAACCAACCAACCAACCAAACAAACAAACAAACAAACAAACAAACCTCGCAGAAGTACTTTCATAATGTTTGCTATATACTGAATACCATTTATATGCTTCCTAAAGAATAATCCTGGTAACCTTAAAACATCCATAAGTAAAGTAGGTCACGCTGATATTTAGTGTCTCTGTTTTATGGGTGAATGTAGGGAATAGCTGAAGCTGGAAATTAGTCACATGTTTAGAGGCAAGACAAGGCCAAAGTGCCTAAAGCAATCAAGTTACCTCAGTCCTGAGAAAAACATCTTGCCTGAGACAGTTCCAGTCATTAGTCACTAGGTAACCTTGTATATGTAATACTTTATCCAAAGTGTAAACACATGCCCTTACTGGGTTGTCAGTTCCCCTTATCTCATCAAGAGGGAGGGCTCCACGTGACTGCAGCTTTCATCTTTTCTTATTCATCCCTTTGCCATTTTTCCTCAGGCCCATGGAGAGCTGTACAGGTCCTGGTAAATGAGAAATGGGAGCACAGCTAAGTTGCATGACATGCCCATCACCACATAACTAAGAAGGCTCAACCCATGCTCATAACCACTACTTGGTATTACCTCTCAATAACATAAGAAGTCTGGACCTCATTCTGACCTACATGAAGTAGGATATTCTGTTGTTCATTTTCAAGTTATATAAACACTTCTTTGCAAAAGTGAATAAATGGTTCATTATAGATAACAAAAATGATAAAGCCAAGTGGAGAAAACATCATTCTTCAGAGACGAACACCTTTAACATTTTATTCTGTTTTATTTCAATGCATTTTGAAAGGTCTTATTGCTTAAGGTAATAGACACATATGGTAATATATTCAAGAATGAAAGGGAGGCTAGGAGGAAATAGACAAGCCAAAATTTCTTTCACTCCTTCCCTGCCACTGTAGCCATACGTTTTTCAAAGTTGAGTCAATGTTTATTAAATTCACATGAGCTGTACCCTATTTACCTAATGATTGAAAACTGCAATGTTTTTATCTCCATTATTGGCTGCATTAATATTTTTAAACAATATCATAGTTCTGTACTTGTTTGAAAAAATTTAATGAGTTCATTCTTTTCCTTTAAAAATGAACAAGTAAGGCCCTACTCTCCCTCCAGTCCTTTGGTCTCTGCAACTTTGATTTTAAGTTTGACTTTGACTTTTACAGCACTAAGATTGTTAGTGTTCATATAGTCTCTATAGCAACCAAGATCAGACTTCCAGGGAGGTAGCAGAGTGGTGAGCAGCAAAGAAAAAGCCTCTCTGAGATTTTCTGTCCTGATGCTGAAATATAGCAATGAAAGGAAAAGAAGGAGAGAAGTGGGTCTCTTGAGCCCAGGAAGGACCTGAAGCAAAATTTCAAGCCGATGGGGAGAGTAGAGAAAAACTGCAAGGAGGAGGAGGAGGTGGGTGGTGCCTTCTCCCTGGGTTGGGACTCACTGCATGGGAGGAGTGGATCAAGCGGTGGGCACATGGTGACTGCTGGCAAACCTGGAGGCCTCCACTGAGTGATAGAGCAGTGCAGCAGAACAGTGGATGCTGTGACCTGCACTGTTATAGTTGTAGTATGGATTTGGCTGTCCCATGAAAGAGGACAATTGGCTGGGAGCTATCTTGCAGAGGGACCAACTGAGCTCAAAAATCAGAACAACTGTGGGCACCAATTAGTGGCTCCTGAGTTCAAGCCCACCAAAGGCATGCTGATGGCTGCAGGCTGAACAGCTTTTCAGCCAAAATCAGCCTAAACTTCAGGAGAAATAAAGGTGCAACCTCACTGAGGTTATCCATTAACCTGCTGTAAAGCTATGGATGCCTTGTTGGAACAAATCTATGTGGATCTCTCTCTACACATTGTCTCCCAGTGGCAGCAAAGACAAACCCAGAAGTAGTAGTTTTTCTCTTTCTCTCTCTCTTCCCCCCATCCATCTATTTTTTCTTATTTTCTTTGGGGGGGTGGCTATTTCTTTACTGTTTGATCTTGTTTTATATGAGTGTGAACATGATTTTTGGTTTTTTTTTTTTTTGTCACTGTTGCTGCATTCTGTGCTTCATTTTATTTCTTCCTTTTCTGCCTCCTGCTTCTGAAAACGTTTCCCAAAGTCTGTTTGTTCATCTTTGGTCCTCCAGCCTTACTTCTAATCTTTTCCTCCTCTTCTGTGTGTCTATTTTTCCCCAGCCTCTTTTAAATTTTCTCCCCTGAGAGTAAAATTGATATATGAGCAATTATCTAGTGCATACAGTGTTCTGGTTTGTTTTAGATTTTTGTTACATAACAAGAAATCTAGTTCATAGGGTTGAAGGTGGAAAATTAAAGGTTCCTTAAGCTTGTGAATTTTTGGACTGTCTGATGCTACTGTTACTGTTGATTGCTCGACTTCAGCCAAAGTGGCCTAAGTGTTCTAACCAGCCAGTTTTCCTGATATAACACAACTGAAATTTCCTAAGGCAATTTATTTTTTTTCCATAATTTTATTGAAGAACAAATAGCAATGAGACAGTTTCAAATCAAATTATTTGAACACATTCAATAATTAATGCATTACATATTGTCTTCTTAGTGGTTATTTGTTGTACAAGGTGCAGACGTGATATTATTTTTACTAACACTATTAGAGCAGATGCCTCTATTCATTGAATTAAGAGAATGTAGCTGTATACCTATCTTCCTTTTTTAAAGGCTGAATTATAGTACAGTTTCAATAGTTAATACTTTTTACATTGTTATCTTCCTGGTGGTTATCTATAGTGCAAGAAGCAGACAGGGTATCCTGTCCAAACACTATTAGTGCAAATCTTTCTTCTCATAAAATTAAGCAAAAGTAGCTGCATATTTATCCTGTTATGTATATTCAAATACAGTATGGTCCTTCCTTTGTATCCCCCCTTTTTGTTTAGCCCTGTTACAGATGGGTATTCTATTGTCACTCAATTATTATAGGTGCTTGAATTCAGTGAAATACTCCAACACATCCAGCAGTCCACAGTAGTAGTGGGTTATCTGAAGAAGTTGTTGACTAGAGTCATTTACAGCTCAGCATATTATTATGGCTTTATTTTGCATACCTTGTTTTTATACTTTTCTGCTGGATGGTGAGGACCGAGATAAAGCAAGACCTATATAACAAAAAATGTAACTTTTGTATCTGATGAGGTCAGCTAAGGCAACTTCATAGAAAATACATTTGGTCAGTACCAAAAAACCGTGGCTGGGCCAAGAAGGAGGCAACTTGTTGTCCACAATAAATTAAGGAGACAGGATCTTGCAGCAGGCTCAAAATCCAAAAGCTAGCTACACCTGGAAGACACTTCTGAGAAGTAGTTATTTCTTAATGATTCTAAATGTACCTTTTTATTACTTAGATGGACATTAAATGATAAAATAAATAAATAGCACTTATATTAATATGACTAAATATTTTTTACATTGAAGTCAAGTATAATGCTAGAATTATATATTATTCTTTACACATCCAATGTCAATTAGGTCATAAAAAGTGAAGGGCTCTTGCCTCAAATTGAAGTGATTTATATTACACTCTATCAATTGTGATTAAAATCATTACATATTTTACTTTGCTTAAATTTAGATCACAATGGCATGTGATTTTACATAGCTTTTATTTTTAGGGGCAGACTTTTAATTCCCATTTTGCTATACTTGACTGTGTTCCCAGCTTGTGGCATGACTTTTATCCTGATTTTTCTTCATTATCTTTAGGTATTTGTTTTACTTCTTACTCTCTGCGGTTGGGTCCCTTCTTCTTTTCCTACAGTATATCACCACAGACCTTCCCAAGAAGGACTGTGCTAGAAAAAGCTTTATGAGCCCATGAATGACTCAGAAAAAATATATTTATTTTCCTGTATCATTCAGATTCCCAATAAGAAAACTTAACTCACTATATGCACTTAAATGGAAGGAATTTAATGGAGAAAATTAAATTAATTCACTCTGGGTGAAAAGCAATGTTCAAGTTCAGGAAATGAGTATTCATAGCCAACATTAGTTGGAGGAAGGCAGGACGTGATGCTAACAGATCCTACACTGGGCCAGGTCATCCAGAAGAACCTGGAACAACAGAGAAGACATGGCATTGTCAGGCCCATTAACAGCATGGGGAAGAAAAACTCTTCAAAGAGCTGCTTGATAGGAAACAAACAGGCAAATGCATTGGGATGTGTGTGTGTGTGTGAAATGAGGCAAAAAAGAAAACAGTTAGTACAAGAAATAAGCTGTTCTCTGCCCTGAGATTCATACAACTGGAAGAGGACCTCATACTAAAGTAATAAGGGTCCTTTCTGCTCTGCACCTCTGTCTATGGAGGAGTCTCCTCTGCTGTGTCTGTATTTCTTTCCTACAACAAACTTTTACTTTAGCCTTAGAAGAAGTCCATTTATTTTTTTCCCTCTGTGTGTGGCTAAGTCTATAACATTTCTGTGACTAGATTTGTGTAAGTTTTATCCCCCACACCAAGCAGTTCTCCAGTGGCACCAACCAAGTGTCCTAATAATTCAATTCTGACACTATCTGTCTTGAGCATCAGGCCCCACAGGTTTAATGGCTCAGTGCAACAAAACTGCTCCTACCTCGTATACTAATTGCAAGTCCCAGGTTGTGATGTGCCCTTCTGACCAATCACATATATGTTAGGGTCGCTGCTGCAAACTGCCCTCCTGGAGGCAATAATTTGCTGCTTGATAATTCAAGAACACAGGGAAGCACTGCACTTACGTGTTCAGGTTTGCTAAAAGGGATAAAGTGACCATGAGACAAAAGGGTACAGAGGAGTGCTTTTATGCCTGCCTTGGGTGTCCTAGCCTCCCAATTCCTACTCATGTCCAGTGATCTGGGATCGCACATCCTACTGTGCAAGAATTTTTATAAAACCTAGCAGTGAGGGGCACCCCTTCTACCATTCCAGACACCAGTGGGTAGGGTTGAAAGGAGCTGCCAGCCTCTAACCAAAAAGTCATTGGTCTTTCTGGTGAATGGTGCCAGCCTGAGGTTATCTAGGGGTCCTGTCCTAAATAACCTTGAAAGGAAAGTTGCAAGCATTGTCTTTCTAGCAAAATGTCACTCCCATCACCATCCTTTTCTGTCAGTCTCCCTCAACCCACACTGCCTGTCATAGGACTTCACCAGAGAGAGGAAAACTTGGAACAACTCCAATGCCTAGCATTTAAGGTAAAAGTCCCAGGATGAAGCTCTTGCCTAACCTTTGGCATTAACCCTCCTAACCCTGTCAGAGCCTTCTCATGACTGGTGTTCAACTAGCACAGATATCCCCTCACTAATACAATGTGGAGTCCAATAAAATCATCATAAGTTGATATGGGAAACCAAGAATATACTTGAGGTAGGGATGTATCTCAGCAGCAGAGAGCCCACCTAGTATGCATAAGTCCCTGCTTTTGATCCCTGACATTGAAAATAAAAGAATACAGTCTCTTAACTTATTGAGCATTGTAGCTTAACACTGGTAAATACTCACTTCCCACATGCTCATGTGGTCAGCTGGGAGCTGTGGCTCACTGCCACTATACGGCATCTCAAGAGATGCTCCATAGATTGACAGCCTGGGAAAGAATCCAAGAGCAAAACAGGAAGTAAGGTAGATCCTGAATGTGTTTCTCTTTCACACCATTAAAAGTTGAAAATTAATAATAATAGTAATAATAATATAATATATCATAGGTGTCATTTAGGTGTGCTAGATAAACACATCAAACTACCTGGAAACTCTCAGGACTCTCACTTCTCAGAAGGTCTCAGTCACATGCCGGGCCTAGGCTGGGTCTTGGGGGGTGGTTCACTGGGTGTCGTGGAGTGGAAGCTCTCCCACCTGCTGGGCCTCCCCTCTTCTTAACTTTCTTAACACAGTCTTCTATGCAAATATCCCCTTGCAGAATAAAGTAATGTTCATAGGCTTACCCATAGGGGTCGCTATTGTCCCTACCACACTTACCTGCCACGTCACTACTTTCTGTCTCAGCATCTGTGGGAAGGTCCATCCAAGTCCTGGGCCTCTCAGGCCTTGTCCTCTACAGTCATAGTTTCTTCCAGAACACCTCAGCCACCTTTCTCAGAGTCCCATTGAGAACCTTGCCATTCCTGATAGCCATGCTTCCTCCAAAATCCAACATGCGCAGAATGACCATACTCAGGCCTACCAGCACCATCATACAGCAGTACTGGCCAACCCTTCAGAAATTTCATTCAATGACAGAAATAGCCCACCGTGTTTCACATGTCACAGGTCTGCCTCCACAGCTCTAGATGTAGCTGACGGGCCTGGGATGCTTTTCTGAGCCCCCATGTGGCCATGATACACTCATGTGAGATCCATAGACCTTGCTCTAGAAAATTGATGAGGACCATAAGCTCAGTGCATGCACAGAAGTGGGGCCAGATCTCAGGTCAGTGTGGCTTTCTGCCCTTACTGAGCACATCATACATCCTTGTGTGATAATCATTCTTTCTTTCCCAGCCTATAACAATCACATGGGCCACAAAAGGAGATGCAGCCATATGCATGGATGTCCTCACATCACTCCGTAGCCATGGACACACAGGCGGGCAGGCAGCTGTCTGAAAGCCCGCGGCAGGAGCAGGAGCACAGCTGGATGGGAGGGCTCAGCACATTCCCAACAGCAGTCTGAGGGCCCTAGCAGCTGCCGGGATCAGCCCCCAGCTCTGCAAGCTCCACAGCCCTTGGTCTGCCCTGCTGCAGCCTCTCCTGTCCTTTGCCTGTGGCCTCCTGGGACTGTGCTCCAGGAGCTGTTGCCATTTGTACCTGTGTCCTCCCTGATGGTGGCTGCAGTTCATGATGGCTTAAAAAGGTCATTTCTTCCTGCACTGCCTTTTCAGAGGCATAGGAGAGGTGGGAGGACAGGGAGAGGAGGAGAGGGCTGGGTCTGCTCTCTTGGGGGCAGGCTTCCTTTCAGCTTGGCATCCTCTGA
The DNA here is from genome assembly GCA_004027165.1 of Ctenomys sociabilis. Classification (NCBI taxonomy): domain Eukaryota; kingdom Metazoa; phylum Chordata; class Mammalia; order Rodentia; family Ctenomyidae; genus Ctenomys; species Ctenomys sociabilis. Next base: position 17,858 of record PVKA01036418.1, read on the forward strand.
GCTCTGGTCCACAGTGAAGGGGTACTCAGGTCATGGGCAGGCAAAGTGGGTTCTAGGGTCCCAGGAGGAGGCTTCATTTAGGTGCAAGGGAGCAGTTTGCTCAGCCTCTCACCTGTTTACAGAACGAAGTGTGTGATGAGCAGCAGTTCTAGCCCTGGGGGGAGAGGCCACCTGCCAGGCCCATGAAGAGAAAGCCCCTCCCCACTATTAAAATGTTCTCCCTCCTCCCTTGGAGTACCATCAGGGCTCAGCCTCAGCTCTTGGAATCCCAATGGGCCTCTATGGCTGAGCATTGCCCAGAAACTGGTAAGCCTAAAATATGCCATGAAGCACAACCATGATGGGGCCAGCAGATTTCTCTGGCACGCTCAGTGTCTGGAAAAAAGGCAGCTCACTCCTGTCATGGTGTCTGTCACAGCGTTCAGGTATTACAGCGCTCAGGTCTTTGGCCAGGGCAACTTCCTAACTGTGGGCTTTAGTTTTGCATATATGAAATGTCCAGGGGGCGGTTATACTGGTTTAGAAAGGAGGGGCGGGGAGACACACAAATGAGGTGCACTCTGTAAACTCAAACAAGGTGACCTCCAAATTACTCTCAATTCTGAACTCAAGCATCTCACTGTTTCTATTTGCTAGAAAACAGAAGACCATGAAGTTACAATTCTGAGCACAGAAGCTGTGAGAGGTATTGTAGCCTCATGCCTAAGATAGTCTCAGGTGTGCAAACCTTTCTTTCTCCCAAGCAGCATGGCCTGTCCACTCTGCAGAAGCAGAAATTGAAAACATATTGCAGCATCACACTTTTAGTTCCAGGTACAGGAGAGAGAGACCAAGGAGGAGAAGGAGCAAGCCCAGTTTTCACCCAAAGGAGAAAGGAGGAATGACTGCCCTTATTGCATGCTTTGATTTAGAGCTTGTCACAATACCAGGAAAGGACAGCGGGGAAGGGAGTGCTCCATAAAGACATCTTAGGAAAACCACTGGTCCTGGCCTGGCAGCCAGGAAAGACCAAGAAATAGGGCAATGATCCTAAAACACAAGAACAGCTGTGCCCTGCGGTTTTGCACCACAGTTTCTCTCTGCTTCTCACTTGTACTCTCCTAAGCCTGCAGCCATGGTTTTGCACATTTTTATTTGTACAATGCCAATTTAACTCGGCAAAAAACAAACCACTGCTCTCAATTAAAGACACTCTGGAAACTGGAAATTCACCTTTGGCCAGAGGTTTACTCAACCTAAGCCAAGGTCTGTGGTGAGAAAATCCCGGACTTCCTTTGTGTTTTATCTTCACCATAAGAAGATTGAACTCCCACACTGTCTCCAGCTTGAAGGATTTGGGGACCCAGTGCACCCAGGGGCAGCAGGAAGCTGCAGTGATACAGTCAGGCCCATTCTGTGCACAGGGCTGGCAAATACTGAGAGTACACTACACTCCCCTCAGATTGCCAAGCGCTCTGTGAGAGCTGTAAGAACAGCCAGGAACTTGACGCTTCTTGGCCTCTCCTTGGACAGTTTAGTGTTCATGGCTCATGTGAACAAATACAAGGCTTGCCTTCAACAGTCATAACCCACCCTCCACACCCAGGATTCAGGACTCACTGGGAAGAACAGGGGAACAGGAGCAGGAAACGGAGGGCAAAGGTCAATGCCTGCATTCTATTGCTTTGTGAGAATCAGTGCTCTTACTGCAAACCTGCCACCATGCCCTTAGCATCCACCATGGGGATATAGTAGAGCCTATATCCAGAATGTGTTCAGTGATGCTTGCTCAGTTAAACACCCCGTGTCTTACGGCCACAGGCAGTCCTAGCTGAGTAATTTCCCCAGCCCCTCAGCATGGCCACGATGTCATCGTCCTGCACACTCAGCTGAAGGCATCTCCCCTACCTGGAAAGATACTACTTTTGGAATCGCTTCTTCCTCCTATTTGGGAATTTCTTCTATTGCACCTGTTGCATAGCCTTTATTCCCTTAAATTTCCTTGCTTTCCCAGCACCCTAGGCAGGCATACACGCACCCCCCTAACACATTCTGTCTTCTCTTCCCCGTGACCTGCAGCTGCACATGGCACCACTCCCTTGTACCCATTATTTCCCTGGAAGGACTCAGAAGGGAATGGAATCCTGAAGACCAAAGTGCAACGGTTGTAGCAGAGTGGAAGCCCAGAGTCTCGATCCTCCAGAGACAAATTCAGGACCCCGCGTAGGAAATGAGGACTATAGACAAGGGCTGGGCTTGTGAGGGGCAGGAGCCAGGCTCAGAAGGTGGGCTGATGGAGTGACTCGGCCTCCGCTTCCATTGTGAGTGACCAGGTGGTGGAGCTATTCACAGAGGTGGGGAAGCTGGGAAGGAGGCGTGGCAGGGGGGCCTCAGGAAGGCAGCCTTGAAAGCAGTCTTAAGGAGAGGTGTATGCTACATGTCTAAGAAGAAAAGCAGAGGATATAATTAAGACACTTATTTTTTAATGTTATAAATCACCTTTGCGCCGGGCGTGGTGGCGCATGCCTGTGATCCCAGCACTCGGGAGGCTGAGGCAGCAGGATCGTTGTGAGTTCGAGACCAGCCTGAGCTACAAAGTGAGCTCGAGGCCAGCCTGAACTGCATAGTGAGACCCTGTCTCAAAAAGACAAAAAAAAAAAAAAAAAAATCACCTTTGCCGCATTTCCACTGCTGAGTCCCAGCCCAAATACTTACAACCTGAAGGAGGAGAGGCTCACTGGGGCTGCAAATCCCTGAAATTCCTGGCTGGCTGGCTCCAGACAGGAAACAGTGGCAGAAGGGCCTGGCAAGGGAAAAGCTCCCATCATGGTGGTCAGAAGCAGCGTGACAGCCATGTGGATGAGTCATGGCCATTGCTTGACCAATTTGCTCTCTTTGAAAGCCTGTAAGAAAGTTTTCTCTCCATGTGACTCTCCCTAGGCACACTATATATCATCAATCACATTCCTCTGTGGCTCCATAATCTCCTTGATCAGAATATTTGGGGCACAACTGAATTACATGAGGTTACAGTACAGGTTCTCCTATGTCCTCAGTCTTCACTGACCTTGAAAGGCTAGGGGCCAAAATGTTGGCTGAACATGCAGCCCTTCCATTTCTCCGGTTTTTGATCTGCAAACTTAGGTCATGAACCATCCAGAAGAGAAGCTGATTATTACCCTGCAACATATGCAGATCGGTTTACCCTAACTATCTGTCTAAATATCAAACATCTTAGGCATAATGTGGAACAGATATTTTCCATCAAGTATTGATGTACTGAACTTTAAGTCCTTATTGAATATGAGGAAAAAATTAAAAAATAGTATTATACATATATCATTGCACAGAAATTTAGAAATCTAATCATATACAGCCTTATAGCAGAATAGTCCTATAACATTTTTTTCTTGTGCCTCTTATTATTTACCTATATAAAAAAGAAAATTTTACTTGTGAGATAGTATGGTAATAGTTGGTATGTCATGACAGCAAACATGTATTTAGCAGACCAGAATGACAGTCATTCCAAGCGTGACCCTTCTATTACATGTTGGTATCTTCCATGCAGTTGCTTGGTTCACAGGTATTAGCATATGATGACACTGACAAAGGATCTACAAAGTGCAGTACAGAGTTACAGAATAAACCCTGAGGGGACTTGAGTGACCTTATCAGATACAAAAGTTACATATCTTTTTATATAGGTCTCGCTTTATCTTGGTCTTACCATCCATCAGAAAAGTATAAAAACGAGGTATATAAAGTAAGCCATATTATTTCACTTATGAGTATATGTTCAAGTGGCATCCACTTCAGTATAAATGCTTCAAACTTATCATTCTTAATAGCTGAGTAATACTCCATTATATAGAAATACCACATCTTTTTCAACCATTCTTCATGTGATGGACATCTTGGTTGTTTCCAAGATTTTGCTATCACACATTGTGCTGCTATAAACATAGGTATACA
>PVKA01036419.1:7525-21891 GCA_004027165.1 Ctenomys sociabilis
AAAAAAAAAAAAAAAAAAAAAAAAAAAAGAAAAGAAAAAAGAAAGGAAAGGAAAGGAAGAGTTAACATTTCTCTCATCAATCTTGTATATCTATCTCATCTGAACAACAAATTTGATGCTAACCATATGCAATATAACAACTATTGTTAATTTTCTATTCTTTTAAAACTATAAATAAAGGACCATTTTGCATCCGTATAGACAAAATAGTCAGGATAGATATACAGCTACTTTCTCTTAATTCAATGAGAAGAAAGATTTGTTTGGACAAATAATAGTGTTTGGACAGGATATCATGTCTGCATCTTGTACTGTGAATAACTACTACAAAGACAACAATATGCAATGTATTAATTATTGTAACTGTCCTACTAGCCTGTTCTGAAACTGTCTCATCGCTATTTGCTTCTCAATAAAATTAATAAGAATAAGAAAATTAAAAGCATTAGAAGTACAGAATTTCACTAAGTAAAATAAAAGGAATTCAACAATGGTTGTTATATTACATGTTGTTGTCTTCAAATTAGTTGTTCAGATTACAAAATGACAAATAAATACATGAAAAATGTTCAAAATATTATCAATCAATTTATCTATCTATCTACTTATTGGTTCCAGGGTCTCACTATGCAGCTCAGACTCACAGTGGTCCTCCTGTCTCAGCCTCCCCAGCACAGGGATTACAGGTGTGCACCACCCTGCCCCATTTCAGGGGCTGCACCAAATGCCTGGAGTGCTGGACCAGGTATGGCATGTAGTACTGGGGATCACACCTTGGAACCTGAGCTTTCCAGGCAGGGGCTTAGACTACTGGACTAGCTTCCCAACCCTAATTTCCTATTCTCTTTTTGAAATTCTGTACCATTTTTACTGTTTTACGTTGCTGTTTTTGTCTTTTTTGTTTGTTTGTTTGTTTGCTTCTTCTGTTTTTCAGACAGGGCCTACAGGGTCTACAGGATCTCACTACGTAGATCGGACTCACAGTGATTCTCTTGTTTTCGGCCTCCCAGCTGCTGGGATTACAGGCACTTGCCACCTTGCCCAGTCTCATTTACTATCTCAGCATGCCCCGGGGGGCCTCTGTGCTCTGCCTAAACAGGTGCTTTAGTCCACTAAGCTATCAGGCTGGCCCCTGTTTTTGTCTTTGTTGTTATTTGTTTTTATTTTCTTCTTTAAAATAAAAAAGAATTAAGGAAATAAAAACAACGTTTAAAGCTAATAAGCCAACAAAAGAGAAAAATAGAAGCACAAAAAAAGGGGGATACAAAAGAATAATCATTCTGTTTTTGTATAAACAGTACAGTTAGGATAAATATGCAGTACTTTTGCGTAATTCTATTGGAAGAAAGATTTGCACTAATAGTGTTTGGATGGGATATCCTGTCTGCTTCTTGTACTATGGATAACCACTAGGAAGATAACAATGTAAAAAATATTAATTATTGACACTGTACTATAATACAGCTTTAAAAAATTATACAGTTACATTCTCTTAAATTCATTGATTAGAGGCATCTGTTCTAATAGTGTTTATAAATAGAATATCATATATGCACCTTGTACAACAAAGAACCACTATGAAAACAATATGCAATGTATTAATTATTGAATCTCTTACTAATTTGATTTGAAACTGTCTCATTGCTATTTGTTTTTCAATAAAATACTAAATAAAGAAAGAAAAAAAATTTAATAAAATAAACAGTAAAAGGAAGTAGGACAAACAGAAAACAAATAGATAACTCAAATACAACAATAACTACACTAAATGTAAATGATCTAGGCATCTCAATTAAAACAGATGTTAAAAAAAAAAACCAAAAAAAAAAAAAAAAAACAGATGTTGATGGCCACAGATATCAACTCAGTGGCGTAAGTGCCTGCCTGGGAAACCCAAGGTCCCGAGTTCAATCCCCAGTACCCAGAGAAAAAATATACAAAAGTATATAAAAAGACACCGTGCCACCTACAAGATAACAGGCTTCAAACAATACAAAAGGGAATGATGTCAGTAGAATGGCTGAGTGACAGGAGAAAATGAACTGGATTTTGTATGAATTAACTGCATCAGAGCTGTGGAAAACAGTCAAAGGTTCCAGCAATCAAATGTGTAATCAAGAAAAAGTCACCAGGACTAGTTTCCAGGACTGGGGAGATAAGCTGAGGGGCAAAAACACCTGCCTGGTAAGCACAAGCATAAGGTCCTGAGTTCAATCCCTGGTACCAAAAAGAAAAGAAAAAAGGAGCAAGAGAAAGATACCTAAGAGGCTGTGGTATATAGCTCTGGCAGAGTGCTTGCATAGCATGGTCAGGGACCTGGATTCTATCCCCAGCACTACAGGAAGAAAAGCCACCTTCAAGAAGGTGGGAGTGTGAAGCAGGGCGTGGCGGCCCAGGCCTGTAATCCCAGCACTCGGGAGGCTGAGGCAGGAGGATTGTTGTGAGTTCGAGACCAGCCTGAGCTACAAAGTGGGCTTAAGGCCAGCCTGAACTGCATAGTGAGACCCTGTCTCAAAAAGACAAAAAAAAAAAGAAAAAGAAGAAGATGGAAGCAATTTGATTTGCGGGAATTTTTATACAACATCCTGCCTTGTAGTGTGCCAGTCATGGTGGGTCTTGAAGCATCAACCAGGTCCCTCAAACTCAGGGGGAGGGCACTGCTCACAAATTTTTGTACACATGTGTTTTGTCCACCTGCTTTTTTCTTGCCTTCTTTGGATTATTTATCATTCTGTTCTCTTTGCCCTTTGTCTGAAATGTGTACTCTGTTCTTCAAGTAAATACCCTTTATTTATCAGCATTAGTCTAATGGACTTTTTCGAGATGCATACCTTAAAACATTTTAATGATTTTTTTTGTCTTTTTTCGGAGACAGGGTCTCATTGTGCAGTTCAAGCTGGCCTCAAACTCACTTTGTAGCTCAGGCTGGTCTTGAACTCACAACAATCCTCCTGTCTCAGCTTCCCAAGTGCTGGGATTACAGGCTTGCACCCCCACGCCTGGCTAAACATTTTAATCTATAATCCAATTCACACAAATTCCCTCTCCAGCTGTTTGGTATGTTGCTAAGGACTTCTAAATTTTATCTATTTCAGACCTATCATTTCTTTTTTTTTTTTTCTTTTCTTTTCTTTTTTTGCAGTACCAGGGATCGAACTCAAGACCGTGCACTTGCCAGACAGGTACTTATACCACTGAACTATATCCCTGGCCCCAGACCTATCATTTCTACTAGGTTCTTTTTCAACTTGTTTTGTTGTTTCATAATGTTTTGGGAAGTTTGAGTTTAGGGCCTTTGTACTGAGTTACATCTCCAGCCCCGGTCTGGCTAGATCAGAGTTGTTTATTTTTTGATACTGGGAATCAAACTCATGACCTCACACTTGCTGGGCAAGCACTGTGCCATTGAGCTATATCCTCAGCCCCAGAGAAATTATTTTGTGTGTGTTCAGGTTTCACATTTTTTAATCAGTTCTGAAAGATATTCCAAACACATGAGACACACAAGAATATTTTTTCTTCCAGTATTAAAAAAAATGACATTCACAAACATTTTCAAGAAGCTCTTACACTACACTCATGATGGTAGATCTTCAATTAAAAAAAATCTCTAGGCAATAATATTCTTTTTTTTTTTTTTTTGGTGGAACTGGGTATTGAACTCAGACCCTTACACTTGCCAGGGAAGCACTTATTCCACTGAGCCATCTTCCCGATCCCGGCAATCATATTCTTGATGCAGACTGCTTATATGCACATTCAAAAATGTTTCTATTCATGATTAAGAATTGCATACATATTTTAAAAATAACCCCAGGGGCTGGGGAGATGGCCTATAGTTCAGGCTGGCCTTGTGCTCACTTTGTAGCTCAGGCTTGTCTTGAACTCACAACAATCCTTCTGTCTCAGCCTCCCCAGTGCTGGGATTACAGGCCTGCGCCACCACGCCTGGCTCAGATACATGATTTAAAAGAAAAAATATCAGACTGGGCTGGGGAGATGGCTCAGTGGAATAAGCACTTCCCTGGCAAGTGCAAAGGCCTGAGTTCAATCCCCAATTCTGCCAAAAAAAAAAAAAAAAAGTTTCAGGGCAGCTTCAAAAACCTTTATAGGGCAATTTGGAAGGACAATCCTGGATGAGAAGTGTTATTCCTTGTTTATGTCACATCTACAAGCCTCTCAGTTGTCATAATTGTCTCTGTAATTTCTTCCTGAGTATCAATCATAACCACCCTGGCTTCTGACACTATAGTCCCTGGATCACCCATAACCATATCCATATCCTCCTCGTTACACCTGCCACTCCCATAGCCCTTGTCCCCACCACCTCTACAGTAGCTGTGACAACTTCCATGAGCCGCAAAAGCACCTCCTCCCCTGGCGCCCCAGGCAGATTTGCCTGCATGGTCCACATTGATCTGGCAACCATACAAGGAATCTCCTTTCACGGCTCTCTTGGCATCTGAGGCATGCTCTGGATTGGTAAATGTGATGAAGCCAAAACCCTGGGATTATTGAGTTTCCCGGTCCTTGACAACCACCTCAGAAATAGACCCAAAGTATTGAAATTGAGCCCACTGACGAAGAGCATCCCTTCTTCAGAAGACATGGCAGTGAATTCAAATCCTGAGAATCAGAAAATAATAAGGAACCACAGAGGGCAAGCGCTGAAGAACAAGAACAGGCCAGAGAAATTATTTTAAATAGATTCACTTTTAGGTGGGCTCTGTCAGGGAGATTGTCTGCATGTAATGACTAAATTGACTTCACAAGTTGACCTCAAACTTTTTTTGTTTGGCTGAACTGGGGATTAAACTCAGACCCTTGCACTTGCCAAGCAAGTGTTTATTCTACTGAACTATCTCCCTGGCCCCTTGACCTCAAACTTAATGATCATGATTAGATTATGTGATCTTGGCCAAGGAGCTAGCTCAGTAGAGTAAGTACTTGCCTGGCAAGTGCAAGGTCCTGAGTTCAATCCCCGATACTGCACACACACACACACACACACACACACACACACACACACACACACACACACACAAAAGATTGTGTAAGGCCAAGGAGATGGCTCAGTGGAATAAGTGCTTCCCTGGCAAGCTCAAGGGCTGAGTTCAATCCCTGGTTCTGCAAAAAAAAAAAAAAAAAAAAAAAAATCTCAGAAGTGAATTATTTAAAAAAAAAAAAAAAGATTGTGATCTTCTCTAAGCTGTGATGACATCCATTGAACTCCTGGATGCTGTTTACATTTTGTTTTCGCTTAAGTCAGTAGGAGCTAGGTTGCTCAGTGTCTGCCTTTGTTCCTGCCTGTCATTGGACTATTTGGAAGCTTTGTGGGTGGCAAAGCTGGGGCTGAGTGACCCCACCCCTATGGCTCTTTTCAGAGCAAGGAGGAAGCATGCAGGCAGACAGGACTGTGTGGGAATGGCCCCTCAGCTGCCACTGAGCAGCAATCTCCCACCCCAGATACCATAAATCCATCCTCTTCCACTCCACAGCTGTTACCAAAGGAGCCTTGTTTCTGAGGGTTAACAGTTCCCCTTGGGTAACAGACTGGGGGAGGTTTAGTGGTTGCACCATAGTGGGCTTTGTGTGCTCCTTGTCATACTCAGAAGCATTCCCATCTCTCTCTTCTCTGGATGGGGCTGACCCAGCAGGAGGATGGGCTTCTGGGGACAAGGGGTCCATACAGGGGCATTATAGGCACAGAAGAAACATTTATCCTGTCAGGTTGGCCAATTTGCCTGGTGTGTGTACTGTCTCCATAGAGGTTCTCAAAGGACACCATCACGAGTCTGAGAGGGTCTGGGAGCATCTTTATGCCCCAACTGCCATGTCTGCTCACAGAGATGTCCTTACCATGGAGGCTGTCGGGGAACATAGAAAGACCTGAAGCCAAATGATGCCCCAGGGAGCAACTCTAGTGTGACTAATGGGATATACAGTATGACTTGAGAAAACCTGAGCCATTCCTGCCCCTTTGGACCTCAGTTTCCCCATTGGAAACTGGTCATTAACAACTTCCACATGAAACTCATGGGGACTGGGTATTTGTAAAAGGCTTCAGAAAACCTGGCATACAGTCAGTTGCAGAACAGTGGTTGGCACACAACACTACTTGGAGGGCAACAGTTGGCAGAAAGCTAGTGCTCAGTAAGTACTCAGAAGCAGCCACCACATACCACCCTGGAAAGCAACAAGCACACACAACCTGGGCCTTAAACTCATGTTTAGCAAGTGCATAAGGAAAATAACACGCTGTGGCACAAGAACAAAACCCGCACTTTATATATATAACACGCATGGCAGCAGAAAATACAAGGTCTCAGTAAGAAAATACACTCTGTTTGGTAAACCCCTATCACCAGCCACTAAGAACAATCTGGGGTGAGGAAAGGGGATACCATAAATAAAACTAGCAGGAAAACATTGCTCTATGGGGCACAGGGCCTCTCCTTCCTGGGAGACAGCAATGCAGCAGCACAAAAGAACAGTAGCCACAACTCAGGCTGTGATGCCTAGTGAGGGCACTGAATATGGATGGGGGGGCTTATGGATACAGCAAGCAGGGCAGTGGAAAGGGCTTCCTTCTTCCCTGTGACAGGTCTCCGGGTCCCTCAGTTAACATCCATGAATTCAGGGCTGGCTGTGGAGCCACTGGCAGGGGAGGCAGAGACATTAGATGAGCCAGGCTGGGACTGACGGTGCACTACATCCTGGCGTTGGTAGAAGAGGACATAGGCTGCCTTGGACTACAGAGAGAGGATATGAGTCAGTGTGGATGTCAGGGGGAGTCAGGCAGGAGAAGGGGAAGGAGAAGGGGAAAAGGGTGGGCAGAAGTCACACCTGAACCTGATTCTCATTCACAGGTGAGACGCTGTTGTCATCAAAGTAGTGCCACTGGCCACTGTCCTTATTACAGGCAAATGTCGTGTCTGAAAGGGAGGGGGAGCCATCCTTTCCCATGCCCATGTCTAGATCCACTCTCATGACCCCCATAATTTCACCCTAGGGCCACATACCTAGTCACCCACTAGGGACATCATCACAACCCCCAAATGCAGAACCCACCCTGGGCATGCCCCTGCACACAGCCTGTCACATACAGTGGCCATCATGAACGCCCCCGTAATGGTTGGAAACTGCAATGAGGTCATATTTGTACAACTCTGGAGCTGACTCATTTTGTGGTTTGATGACAAACTCAGAGAAGTCCAGGTCCCTGTGGATAGGGAGATTGTTAGTACTGGTGCACCCCACCCATCTCTTCCCAGACTTCCCCCAGCCATTCACCCCCAGCCCCCGACCGGATGGGGAAGTGCACGAGGGTGTCCAGCTTTTCATTGGAAAGCTTGGAAAAGGAAAAGCGCTTCAAGTGGATGATGAGAATCTCAGGCAGCATCCACAGGTCTAGCTTCTTGGTGGCCAGCTGGTGCTGCTTACAGGAGGAGCAGTACCTATAGATGGAGCCCAAGTTAGGCAAGGAGTAATATCCACTGGACCCCATCACTGCCAGTCCTCATGTTTCCCACAGGACCCACAAAGTTGCTCTTTTACTTTTTGAGATCATTTTGCTATATAGCCCAGGTTGGCCTTTAACTCATGGATACAGCAAGCAGGGCAGTGGAAAGGGCTTCCTGCCTCAATTTCCCAAATGCTAGGATCACAGGTAGGTGCCACCATGCCCTACTCTATTTTCATTTTGTTAGTGATATATACCTGAAGTCTGCCTGGTACTCCTGTCTGTTCTGTTCATGTTGAGTACTTATGCTAGGCAATCGCTCTGAGGGGGCACGTGTGGTACAATGGTGGGTGGTGTGGCAGGGATATGAGCACAGGGCAGAATGAAAGCTTAGTGAGGTAATGGGCACCTGAGCAGATGATGCCATCTAAAACAAAAACCCATCCTGGCCATGTCCTAAGCCCTCACCAGGGATTTTCTTTCTCCAGTGTCTCCACAGTGGTGAAGAGCTTGATGCACTCCTGAAGCTGCACTGGAGCCTTTTTCAGCACATAGCCCACACATTCGTGTTTCACATAGCCCTGGGGGAGTGCCGAACGCATGGCCCAGGTCAGAAGCAGTGAGGCAGGGGTTGGGGGTCGAAGCCACATGCCAAGAAAGTCACTCTGAAGTGAAGAACCTGAAGCCCTGGAGGTCTCAGTGGGTACCCAGATACCAAGGCAGGCTGTAGGCCTGGCTTCTTGGCTCTGTTCCCAAGTGGAGGGCACATGAAGGAGAGTGGCGCAAGCTACAAATATCCCCTATCCCTGGGCTCCCACTTACCTCTGCCTCCACCTCATTATAGTAGCGCCTCCTCATCTCTGGTTCCCAGTCCATAGCAATGTATAGCTGTGCTGGGGGCCAAAGAGAAGTGCTCACAGCTCTTGCTGCTGGGATATGCCACCTCCCACTGTCCCAACTCTAGCTCATTGCCAGAGGACAGACATACTGTCCATTTCTTCAGGAGAGGTTGTGCGGTCACTGGTCCCATTGGAATTCACAGTCTGCAGGGTGAACAGTTGCTTGCGACGCTGCTTGGGAGGCCTTCGAGATGTACGAAAACCATTGTCCATGAAAAAGGGGCATGTTGTGGTGGCCCCAGAGCTGGATCCAGACTGCTCCCGCTCAGTGTCTTGGAAGTTGCCCCTGGTGGAGGGCCCAGGCATTTGGTCTTTCTGCTCCTCGTCACTGTTGTCACCTCCTAGGGTAGGAATGATTATCAGGGATAGGAAGGTGTGAACTCCAGAAGACTGAAGTGCCATTTGCCTATCGCCAACTGTGTGGATCACACCTATTCTTGGCCCCTTACCCACTCACCCTCAGCCCTTCAACCCCACTCAGGCCATGGAACACATGTGCAGACCTTCATCCTTGTTGCCCCTCTCTCCCCCCACTCCCTCACCTTTCTCTTCCCCATCGTCCTCCTCATCTGAGGTGGGTTTGGTCACGTAGCGTCTGCGACAGAGCAGAGGAAACTCCCAAGGCAGGGGCACTAGGACAGTGGACTGGACTTTGGTGAAGATTGGGGGAATCCATTGGTGAACCCACACAAAAATAGTTCTTAATTGTGGATCAGAGAGCCTGAAGAGGCCAGCAGTGGCCTGAGAACATGGGTGCGCATGCACCAGCCATAAGTGCGGGTTTTTAGCCTAATAAGCCACTGGCAAACAGACACACACCCAGCTGTGAAATCCCCTCAGGGAAACTTCGGAAAGGTAGACTAAAGTATTAAAAGGACAGATTTATCTGGATAGCACATTGATGTTTGCCATGGTTAAGGACTGTGAATTTTTTTTTTTCCTGTGAATTTTAAGTACAATGAAAATCTACCAGTAAAAATACAATCAGGTCTGAGTATGAGGCAATTAAATGCAAGAATAAATCATCTCTTTTGCCTGATTCACCTCTGAATCCCCAGCACCCAAAGAGAGGCAGTAGCAAAGCCAGAGGTCTAGAGAAAGTCCTTCAATGGACATGTTAAGTGTGACCAATCTTTGAGATACTGGAGGGAAGGTGTCAAGCAAGCTGCTGAACACCCAGGTCTGAGTTCAGACCCCACTCCCTCCAGGAAGAGAATACTTACGAAAGCCGGTACATCAGTATGTTATAGAGGCCCTCCCAGGAGAGCCGGTCCTGGGGTACTGACACCAGGAGTGGATGCCCAAAAAGTATCAGACCATAGTAGGAGTTGTTGCAGTCTTGGATTGGAGTGCGCTCCCGCAGGTAAACAGGGACCACAATGTCATCTTTTGAGCCCTCAATGGGCTCAATCCGACCTGAGACCTCATATCTGTGGGAGGTAGACATCAGTTCACGAGTGATGGGGGCATCCCCAAAAGCCTCCCTGGCTTTGCCTTGGTTGCTCCATGCACTCACTTTTTAGAGGGTCTAAAAGTCACCAAATGTTCTTTAAAAATCTTAGATGATTAGTATAGCACTTTATTAACTGTTTCAGAAAATACTTTGGTAGTACCAAGGGTGCTAGGGGGGGTTGATAAAAATTTTTAGTGACAAAGAGATTTAAAATTCACTCTCCTTATGGAAAACTGCTGTTTATTAAGAATGTTTCTATTCACAAAGCACTTCCTGTTTAGTTTTTAGTTGCTCAAAGATTTAAAACTTTTCCTAGGACTACTCAGTGGTAGAACACTTACCTGATATGCACAAGGCTGTTTCATACCCATTACAAAAAAAAGTGGGGGTGGGGGCAGGGGGACCAGGTTCCTGAGGGACCACTGTTCTCCCTTGTTCTCCACACTTACACAAAAATATCATCACGATCCAAGATGGCACTCAAAGGATCTTCTGGTTGGTACAGCTTATAGAAGCGGTGACTGAAGACATCAGCCACTATCATCTGGGGATGGAATCAGTGGGCTCATCAGCCCACAAGGTCTCCGAAGGCCCTCTTATCTCCTTTTCTTGCCATCTCCCCAACCTGGCCTTCCTCTGCAGTCTTACCTTGTCTGCTGCAACACCAGTGTGTTTGGACAGAGCCACACACAGGTCTAAGATGTTGCCTTTCTTAGGAACCACAACTCGATGCTATGAGAGAAACATCCACAAAAGATCAAAAGGACTTGTGGTAAGTTAATGCAGGAGACTCTAAGGTGTGGCAAAGTAACTACACATGTATCCCTCAGTCTGTCCTTGTCCTCTACTACCTGCTCTGGCTTGCGGCGGGGATCCATGGGGACAAAGAAGACCTCCAAGACCCTCTTGTAGTGGACGGGCAGTGGGACGCTGAGGTAGCAGAAGGGGTCAAAGGTCACAGACACATTGCCACAATCAGGGCACACCAGTGTGGATTTGAAGAGGCCATGGAAAGTGTCCACGATCACAGAATCGTTGCGGCGTTTGTGGTTCTGCCAGGCCTCCTGGGCCACCTCCTATTGACAGTGTCATGGTGGATGGTAAGACTTACCCAGGGCAAGGGAACCATAGTTTTGGGGTAGCTTCTTATAGGGTAAAGGGTAAAAATACTGTTAAAGCCCAACAGCCGAGTTCCAGCTAGGGCTCTGTGGAAACCATGCCCACCTTCAAGGTTTATGGGACAGGAATCTGGCTAGGGCTAAGGCTAGGACTGTGGTGGAAAGCAAGGTAAGGGTCAGGGAACTTAGCAGAAAGCAGTGGGGTGGTGGGAGCCTAAAAAGGCCAGAAGATGCCTGTGGCAGTGGCCTCAGTTTCATGGGACTTTTCAGGATGGGGGGCTTTCAGAAGCAGCCCACCTGATCTGGCCGCCCACCAGCATCACACAGCTCCACGTATTCCTTCTTCTTCACCCTATTGAGGTCCTCATGCAGCCCATCCAGGAGGAATGACAGCAGCTCCTGAGAGTCATGCTGCTGGTGGCCCAGAAACTGAGATGCAAAATGGCCGACCTTGTTCTGAGAAGGCAGAGCCATCCTAGTGAGGGAGCTAAGAGAGGCAGGAAAGTAGGGCTAGGTAAACCCAGGGAGTCAAGTCACACCTTGAACATATTAGGCACAACGGAGCGGTGGCAGCCGGACCACGTCTGCTTCACCAGATCTGCATAGGCCTCAGCCAGTTCACCCCGCATGCCCAGTGGGTTGCGGAAGTTGAGCTCCTCCAAGTAGTGGTTCTTGAGGAAGTACTCAGTAAGCTGTGGCACATTGCTGAGGCACTGCAGTCATACAGCCAGGGGAACAATGCAGAGGCAAGGGCAGGGAAGGTGACCCAAGTGAGGGCAGAGAAAAGGGAGCAGAAGGGATGAGGAAGGGGAATGGGGGACAAGAAAGGGGCAGAAGAGTTGGGAAGATTTGTTAGTACACCCAGAAAAGGAGGAAACTGGCAGCACAGGAGGGAAAGGAAAGCGGAGAACAAACAGAGGCAAAAAATATTGATACTTCAGGAGCGACCGTGGGCATGTCACTTCAGACTTGAGGGCCCTAAGTTTCCATCCTGATCTTCTGCTCTGCAGTCCCCCTGCCCTCCGGCTGTCCCCAACTCCTAGCTCTTAAAGCCCACCCTTGTGGCTGTGCCAGACACAGCTATAATGGCCCAACCTGTAGGGCGGAGTTCATGAAGCAGGTGTTGCCCAAATTGGTAAGGCCACAGATGCCCGGCTGGCCCTGGAAGTCCTCATTCTCGTCTGACATGTTGCTCCTGGGATTGGATGAGAAACTCATCAGCTGAGAGCCCACACCACATGGGCACATGGTACTCCCAGGCTCAGTCAGTCTGCCTATTGTGGGATGCCCCTTGTCTGCACCAGACACCCCAAGGGCTCACATGACACGCAGCTTTGTGCTGGGCCAACTGCCATCTTTGTTTCGGGTCTCCATGATGACCAGCTGAGTTGGAGGAGGAAAAGAAGGAAAGGTATTAATGGAGGGTCTTATGGATACCCAACCCTCACCTCCTCCAACCTGAGCACCACCTGCCAGGCTACCTGCACAGTAAAACCCTCCTCCTACCTGCCCACTCTGAAGGGCAGCATCAAGCAGTGTGATATGAGTATTGCACAAACGATCCAAACAGCCTTCTGAATTCTTGACCCAAAGGCGTGTGTCCTCTTGGGGATCTACCAGAAATTGCTCCCGTGCTGTGCGCAAGACTAGGTCTGTTGTGGGGGATGGAGCACATTCACAATCTTCTAAGACTCAGAATGTCAACCTACCTTGACTCCAACACTTGGTCAACACCCACAGATCTCCAATACCTAGTTAGTACTTCTTATGCCTTCCCAATCTCCAAATGGCTGTCCCACACTCAGAAGGTGAGACCCCCAACAACGTCTTCTGCCACAACATCCACCAGACACCCTAGTGTTTCTGCCCAGCTTGCCCAGTGCCTTCTTGGTCGTCTGCAGCCTGGTGGCACCTTCTCAGTCACAGACCAACCCCAGGCATCCTTAGTTCGCTGGGCTGCAACCCACAGCTGCGAATGCCAACTGGTTCAGACTCACCCACAGAATCAGCGAGGCTGAACTGAGCAGTGAGCATTGAGTCTGAATTACTATGCTGAATAAGCACCAGTTTGACAAGGTATACCTCCACCTTCAGGATACTGTATAGCTCGATGACCTGCAAGGGAGAAGGGTGCAGACATAGGTGTACCCACCCAGCAGACCTGGGCATGTGTGGACATCTGAGTTTGGACCCATCCTGGGCCTTCAAAGGCCTTCCTCCCACATGATCTTCCAGGGGATCTACCCCATAGTACTCTCCCTTCTCACAATACCTTTCGCTCAATCGGTGGCTGGCCATGCTCTAGGCCATACCAGCTGACCAGATATTGCCAAGCAGCTGCTGGGAGCAGCACATAATCCTCGCCTTCCATCAATCCTTCTTTGAGGCAGAAGTTTATCTGATCTGTGGGAGAGTGGGGATGAGGGAATGGAAGGCAAATCAAGGAAGGAAACTGGTGAAAGCCTGGTCATCCTACCAATGACCTAGCATAAATAATGGGCTTATGGTCATCTGTAGGGTTACAGGGGACAGGAATGTCACGGCTAAGTTGATGGGGGAAAGCATGAGCCTGGTACCTTCAAAGAGTTCAGCATTGTTGATGCAGCCAGGAAAGGTGCTGGCGTTCTGGTCCCCTCCCTGCACGTACACCTCCCACTGTTTATACCAGCGCTGCTCCACAAGGAACCTGGGGCCCAGACAGGCAACAAGGGTGTCACATGATTATCTTGGGGGTTAGCTGCACAACTCTACCTGGCTAGCAGACTAAAACTAGCAACCTATTATATTTCAAGATGAAGTTTCAGCAGCCTATGAAAGTAAACAAAAAACAGCATGATGGCACATTCTATAGTCTTAATATTCAAGTGTTTGAAGTAGAATTAGGAGTTTGAGGTCAGCCTGGGCTACATAGCAAGTTCACAGCCAGTCTGTGCTACATACTTGAGCCTCACTCTCAAAACAACAACAAAAAAAAAAAAAAAAAAAAGAAAATAGCCAGTGTGATGGGAAACATTTGTAATTTTAGTATTCTGGAAGGCTGAGGCTGGCGGATGCAAGTTCAAGCCCAGCCCAGGCAACTTAATGACGGTAAGACCTTGTCTCAAAATTAAAAAGAACTGAGGACATAGGACAGTTCAATTCCCAGTACTGAAAAATAAATGAATAAATAAATAGAAAAATGTATTCAGTGAAACTCAGGTTTGGATATTATAATACTCATCTAAAGATAATGAAAGAAGCCGGGCGTGGTGGCGCATGCCTGTAATCCCAGCACTAGGGAGGCTGAGGCAGGAGGATTGTTGTGAGTTCGAGACCAGCCTGAGCTACAAAGTGAGCTTAAGGCCAGCCTGAACTGCACAGTGAGACCCTGTCTCAAAAAAAGACAAAAAAAAAAAAAAAAAAAAAAAAAAAAAAAAAAAAAAAAAAAAAAAAAA